>LYUA01002745.1:61840-72759 GCA_002093875.1 Calopteryx splendens
TGACTTAAATAAGATTAATATATGTAGCTTAAAATATGCTATAAGATTAAGATATACATAGAAACACCCTGCACTGGAATGACGCGTTGTCGGGACAAGAGTAGGGTCAGGGTTTGGCATAGGGGGGAGGGGTAGAGAGGAGAGAAATGGAAGGTTGTCTCAGAGATGTTGGGGAGGAAATAGTGGTGGCTTTTGGATAGTGGGACAGGTTGAGACTGGGGGATTCAAAACAGTTTCCGATCCAAATATGTGTCAACTCCCTTGTATTTACCTCAATGCTGCACACGGATTCTGGAAGAATATCAATAATTGATGCTTTAAAACTGTTGTCGAATGATAGACAGTGGTAAGTTTTGTGTTTTGGGATAAGGATTTCTAGGAATGCGAGGGATTTTGTATTAGGAATTTCATTATTGCTTATCGCAGCAATGGTAGAGGACAAGTAAAGTTCCGCTTTTTCGACGCAGCAATTATATTTTACTATAGGGAGAAGTAAACTACTAAATAATACGTTTGAAGACCAGAGGATGGAGGAGAAAGTGAATGAGACATTGAAAGCGCGTGGAGGAGAATAGAGATTGTTTGGAGTTAAAGGGGCAATGTCCGTAAATTAGCACTGAAAATAACGCAAACAGTAAACCTTTTTCTTCAATAGAGTATTTCAGCGAGGGTATAAGATATTTCCACAGGCTGAGCAGGACACACCAAAAGTTGAAATAATGACTGTGAGTAAACGCTTCGGAGATTCACCGATCTTCCTCTATGAAACCGGCTGGCATGAAACTTATCTACACTGGAGAACAGACCAGCAAACACTTGAACGATTTTTGGCACCCTTAAGTAAAATGTTTTCGCCCTCGGAACTGGATAATCGGTTATATGCGATCGTCCATCTTCCAGTCGACGAACTGCCTGCCCGGAGTACTGTGGCTTACGGCTTGAAACATCCTTTGTACTCTTCTTTCATTTTATTATGGAGATACGGTTAAAGTATCTATACGATGAATAAAAAAGAACATCATACGAAACATTCGAAAGTAAAGACAACATTTTGAAAGGCATTTCGGAAACTGACAATGTCTTATACTTCCCGTTAATGAATTGAGGAAATTATTGATTTGAGGAAATGCTTCCTATAACTGAAATAGAAAATTAGCCAACAAAACGTTTTTAACGGGTATACTTGATTTATTATTTTTCGGCTTAGCAATGATTGAAACTCAAAATTAACGAAACAAATATTTTTCTTATCCTTTATACAGCTATATAGTAAATCAGCACACTGGAAGCATCCTCTTTCTGAAATGCAGCCGTTTAATGCCTCACGAAATTTTCTAGTCGCAAATGAACTTTCCCAATGTTTTGTTTTTATAAAATTCACTGAGGAAATTCGTTCGATTTATAACATAAATTTTAAATACCAACGATATAGATAAGAGCCAGTTGAATGAACTATATCATTTGGAAGTGTTTTCACATCAGAGTTTTTTTATGCTTTTATAAAGCATCTTTAAAATCTTCACTTTATATTAAACTGCGTGGCTTGAACTTTGGTAAGTTTTGGAGTTCACTTAAGAGTTACAACCGTGATGCAGTGTCATATAAATGCGTTTCTTTGAAGAGTATTAAAGCGGCAATAAATCGCAGTGTCATATAAATAAGTGCATTACTCTTAAAGAGTACTATAGGGACAATATATCGCCACTATCTGTCTCCTCTCCTTTGTTTTTCGTTATCACACGCATTTAATTGACAGCTGATCTCGACATAAGAAAAACATTTATAAAATATTACTTAGGGTTGGCATAGAGCCAAAACTACTACTCGCTCTTCTTCGGGATCTCGCTGCTTTGAGGCAGGCGTTACGGTGTACGGATCACAATTTACGATATTTATGCAAAACATCATAAATACTTTTGCCCATGAAATCACAAAACTTAATTTACGCGCCTGCGTCCGTGTTTCTGCACGCTCTCAAAATGGTTCTTCGACTTGCACGAGGGAATGGGCCAATTTTATGCTCACAGTTGTGGACCGAAAGACGTCTTGGCTGAGGCCGCTCGATCGTGCGGGCGATGAAACGGACACCATCCCTCGTCTCTTCCCGGTGAGAGGAGGATGCTCCGAGGAGGGGTCGAGGAGAGCGTCATTTACGATCTAACTCGCGCACAGGTGGAATGACGACAGCGACTCACATTTCGGACAAGACTCGCAGAAATGCTGTCGTGGGAGCATATCCACAATGGAGTAATTAACGAAGGGGCTGTGCCCACGTGAAAACTTCCATCGTCTCACCGTCAATAACGCTCTGGGGTTCAAGGAGGTAAAGAAATATTTCTTTGTTTTCTTTCGGAGTATTCTGATGGTGTGGTGTCCCCAATCTGGGAATTGACACTACTATTTTAGGAATGCACAATAAGGAGCAGTTAGTATTTTAAACGGCTCAAAATATTTTATAATTCCAGAAAAGAAGTGAAATTTTGTAAAGGAATTTTTAATATATTTACATGATAAATGCATGCACTAGTTCTTTGGACACGCCATATTGGATTGAAAATTATTGAGGATCATTGTGGAAAAAGGTGTAGGTATGCTACAAATATACAAGAAGGTGGATAATAGAAGGGATATACCTTAAGCTAATAATAAGTGAGAAAGGGGAGGTGAATTTAGACTAAATGATGGGATAGTGACTAGAGGTCTGCAGTGCAGGGGTTTCAAACTGGAAATAATTTAAAGTTAAGTCCGGCGCACCATAAAGGCTCCAGTACATTGTTTCCCAGTATAGTGCGAGGTTTTAAAGATCAGATTCAGAGCAAAAATTAGGGGGGTCGCAATATATTCGAGACCTTTCTAAATTTAAATTTTATTAGAAGAAATGATTTAAACAAAGAATCAAAAACCTGTTCAAGAACTGAAGATCGAATTTTCGTCGTTGATTTGTTCTAATTATTAATATAAGAAAAATCAATGCGTCAAGTACCTGAATTTTTGAAATCGAATTAAATAAATGAAAAACACTACCAAGCAAACATTTACCAAGCCAATTATACCAAGCAACTGCTACTTTCTTATCATTTTCAAAAATTTCAACCGTCACCTTATACTCATGTCTTGTACTTTTTACTCTTTCATCTGCCAAATTGTTTACCCTTGCGTTATATTTGGGTGGTGGTATATTTGAGTTTTTATGGTAATTTAGTGTTTTACTTAAGGAGTAATTATAGTTACTGAATGCTATAAAATAATTCCGGGGAGTATTTCTTGGTTTCAAAATTTAATCTGATAATGTTTGCTTAAACACAATCCAGACATTAATTTCCTCGCTCATTCTCTGATAAAAAATTAATTGAACTATCAGCTAACTGACATTTTTTGCAATTTTTAAACTGATTTTACTGCAGAAGGCACTACTTATAGGTGACGATGAAACCTGTCGATTCCTGCAAAAAGCGTTACCAGTGTGAGAAATGGAAAAAACAACCATTCACTCCCTGAGCACTACCGATTTTGTGGTAACTTTTGTTGGTATAACACCAGGTTTTTTACAGAAACTTATGATCTCTTCAAAAGCATCCAAAATTTATTTTCAACACTCTTCAAACATTTCCGTCCTCGAGGAGAATCTTGGAGATTGTGACGGAACAGATATCGATGACAACAGCTGACGCAGGCTAAAATGTGATACGAAATAGCGCGAAATATCATCGCTTTTTATTGACTGATGATTATTTGAGTTACTATCCTATTTCCCGCTTATAAAACTAGTTGCAGTTTATTGTATCTACTTTTTGCTATAAATGCTGAAAATTCTCCAGTGTGCAAAGTGCTACTTTTTCCAAAAACATTGTTTTCTAAAACTTTACGACTCTTCGGCAAATTCATGTTTTAACCTGACATACAGTCGTTTATAAGGAAGACGGAGGTAAGCCACTATGCATGAAATTCTGGATTTACAAAAAAATCTTTTATACCACGAAATTTGTATTTATATGTTAAAAAGGCTAAGTTGAAAGCAAGAGCCTACATCAAAGTAATAATAATAATACAATTTTCAAACAATACTTTTATGGAGACTTAGGAATTCATAAAATTAAAATATATATATATTTGAAAAATCAGAGTAATAGAAAAAATTAGGTGAGGACTATTTCAAGTTTATTAAAACGATTATATAATAAATTGTTTCCATAATAGATATGATAGGCTGCTACATAAATTCAAGTTACTATAAATAGAACATTCGAGGCGTATTCATTATTGGGGACCCTGTTTCTGCTATAAAATCAAATATGATCGTCCCACAATAATCTTACTTAGTTTGGTTATGATATACTTTCCATTTCATGCCCTCTTGATTTAAACATCCAATACCTATTATTTTACGGAGATAAGCACGACTGATCACTCTCTGAGGGAAGCGACATTTATACCTGCAGGGTGCCGTGATACTCCATGGAGACCCATTACCCAGGAGGGTGAGGAATAATGAAAAGTGAGGATGAGTGTAGGAGTATGTTCATTTATAGGTGGTACTCAGCGGCTCGGTTCGTACGGCCCCACTCCACTTCGCCGCTAGGCATCTCTCCAGCGCCGTAACATCCACAGCCAGTCACCGACTTTCCCTACATCCAGCTCCGACTTCGCTGAATGCTACTTCCAAGTCCCCGGTGATCCTGGCACCCATGCCATTGGGTAACTCTTCGTATCACAAAGAATGGCACCTCCGGATGCCACAAACGATAATGTAAATGAATCAGCTTAGCCAAATCAGGGTGGATTGGAAAGTATTCCTCCGCTTTCCGGGAATTGCTTAGTCCGTTAGCCCTTAGCCCGTTGTTTCTTGTCAACGAACTTTTCTTATTAAAAAAATTATGTTTCGCCATGTTTGACGCCACGTCCGTTACGCGGCGTGAAGGACCATAACGAAAGATAGCTAAAAGACTGCACGGCCATTGGACCTGCCAATTGAGTAATTGGTGAGTAATAGCATTCCGTATCAATTTATTTTCGGGAAATTCATATTGTCACCCGTGATGTTTCCTACCATTTTTGTTGCGAGTTGCGAGGAAGAAAAGGGATTCGTTATATTAGTCTGTTCGGAAGTCAACTTCCATTAACTTCCCGCTCTGGTCTTGCCTACCTACAAAATAAGTGGCTAAAATTATTGAATGTCGGCGTTAAACTCCAATGATTTATATTTATCTAATAGTTTAAGTCATACACGTAATAATTTTCGTGCTTCCATTGTCTCTTAAACAATATATCCAAAAGACCCTTTCTTTTCGTTCGCATTGATCCTTCATCAAACCGGCAACTTTACTCCGTATCCTTAATTCGGATATGATATTCTTCTGAATAGAGATCTAAATGCTTGAGTCGTATTCAGCTAACCAACGCTAAAACACGACTCTCCTTAGTTTATTAACTCGAATGAATTAAATGAACACAAGTTTCTTTACTACAACTCCGTTGTTGTTCCTCTTCCCCAAATTAGGTCCTACGCTGGTGTGACTCCCAGGTAGTTTACTTGACCCACCACACTTAATTCGACCGCTTCGATCGTGTATGGATTTATCTTCACTAAAAATACATAGGGGACCCCACGCCTGACAATAGGAACTAGCTCGGTACCATTATTTTTGAGATCTCTGGAAAGAGACTCAAAGACCGATTTAATTCTTAAATCTTCATAGACGACCCTATCATCGGCGAATACTTTGCCGTCGCTGGCTACTAAACAATTTATATTATTGACTTAAATGAGGAGGGAACCGATCAAGTTTCGGAACCGCAGTCTACATTCATGAAATCAGAACTATACGAAGTAATCTCTTACTCGTAACAGTCGTAGGTAATCATTAGTTATTAATATTTGTTTGGAGGCATAAAGAAAATCATGGACCAAATTCACTGCTTGTCATTAATTCCACGTAATCATATGATATCATACCACGTATGCTAATTGATATTATCGTAAATAAATAATAGTTCATCGAATTCTCCTCCAGAGTTTTTCCAGTTAATGTGTAAATTCTTGTTATACTGAACAAAATTCCTCCGGCTCTCTTGCTGACGAAGGGTGTTAGAGAACTTACATAACATAATGTACGTTTCAGCTGCCCACTTAAAGTTAGAGAGCATTGTGTAGTTCCGAGATACTGCCTACACTAATTTTCCATTAACCATTTTTAATTGAGTCATTTCGCCTTGTATTCCTCGATGTAGTGCATCAAACATAAAGCATTTCCTTTGCAATCAGAAGTCCGCTTTAATGGAGGTTTTCATGCAACCCTAAAAAACCATTACGGGTCAATACAGTTGAATGGCTCGTCTTTGAATCGTACCGCAATGAAATAATACCGAAAAAGAACCGTTATCCCCACCGACAGCAGAGAATATCAAGATTTCACTCCCCCCACTCTCCTCGACCCGCGCTCGGAACACCCCTGCCCCCCCTGCCTGCCAACCGGCAACCCCTTCCTCGGGGGAGCCTTCGAGGGAACGCCGCCCCATTGTTCGCCCCAATGGCACAGAAAACGGACCGAAACCAAAGCGCCCTCTAATGCCTTGACACGAAAAAATTGTGGAAACGTGACTTTATCCCTCCCTTCTTTTTCTCGTCCACTGACCGAACAACCTCTCCTTCGGGTGAAGAACCCTCGATTTATCTCTCTTTTTTTTGCATGTGTGCTTCCTGCCTTAACTCACTTTCGATGGCCATTGAGGTGGAAATATAGAAACGACGCAGGAAACAGGCACACGGCGGCGCAGCGGTGCCTCCTCCCACCCCACAATAGCATTCATTTCCAGCGCCCCGCCTCTTCATACCGTTTCTCGTGGACATCCGCGAGACGGGTTCTCCCGCATGGCACACGGGGTGCATTGGAGAGATTGCGGATAAATCGAGATGCTCAAGGCGCCGCTTCCGCCGCCCCTGGAATGGGACGCGCCCGGACAGTCCGCAGCCCGCTTCAGGTGCAACAAACAAATATAAATAACGAATGATTACCTCGTCACGAGCACGAGATTACCTCATATAGTTCTGATTTTGTGAATGTAGACTACCGTCCCGAAACTTGATCGGTCCCCCTCCTCGTTTAAATCAATAAGATAAATTGCTAAGTAGCCAGCGATGACAGATTATTCGCTGATGACAGGGTCATCTACGAAGATTTAAGTAAAAAATGGGACTGTGTGTCTCTTTCCAGAGATCTCAAAAATAATGGTACCGAGCTAGTGCTTAATGCCGGGCGTGTGGTCCCCAACATTTTTTTAGTGAAGAGGAATGCATGCAGAACAGACAGAACAGGACAGGAGTCCCTTTTGCGCGGCTCATTTCAGTTGCACGGACGGTCATCGCCCACCATCACCTCCCCGGGTCCGCGAGTGTTCAGTACGGCAACCCTGCATGATCTCGTGTTTTAGTGGAAATAGATAACCATCATGGCGCTGAGGTAGCCCAGTGGTATCAAGTCCGACTACGGAGCCGAAGGTCGCCGGTTCGATTCCCAAAGGCGACAAATATATTTCACCTTAGGAAAAAATCGTATTACATGTTTTTTCCGGGACGAGGCAAAACTGGCTCCTACAGCTAACAGCCCAATGGTGAACCAGCAACTAACTAACAGCCCAATGGTGAAAGGCAACAGTTTCACCATAAGGCACTGATGACTCAGATCTAGTATATCGATCCGACATCAACTACCAAAGCTGTGGGCGAGTGTGAAAGTCACGGAATTGGCCGCAGTACTGCGATGTGGAAGGCAACGGGAGAGCACCACATTAGTCTCCCTAAAAGATGCAACCTTCCATTCAAATACGACAGTAGGGGAGAATGGAGGGCTGCACTAAACCTTGAAATACTGATGATGAGGTATCCATCGAATAATCATCAGAAACCATTTTGACAAACATTTTGGGCAGATAATATTCAATCAAATACTCATCCACGTGAATAATTGTCCTCCCCTTCGGATGTTTATGTGTGTGCCACCGCTGGATGACGAGAGTTTGTGTTTCCTGCGAGAGTGCTTCTTTTAAATTCAGGTTGCTTAAGCGTGGGAACTCAAACGACGAGCCTGCAAATTTGTATTTGTTTCCAAGTTTGGTATTATTTTCTAAGCTAAGCTTTTCCTTTCTTCAGCAGTTCAAACTCAGGCCTAATGTATTGTTTACATAGTAGATTGACAGGTTATAGTAAAACTCAAAACCGCCTCCGACCATAAAAAGATGGTCATCAGCAGGAAATAAACTCTTTCAAAAAATGAGGTCGTGTATGCTCAGACCAGACTTGATAATTTTCATCTCTAGATGCGATCGATTTAAAGTCTCATTTTCCACTCTTACCATAGGCAAATGTTACTGTAGATACAGATGCAACCTCGATTAGAAAATGACTAAACTTGTTGCGTACTAATGAGTTTGGATTCAAATGTTTATCTTTTAAACCAGTATCGCTTCCTTTTCCCGTTAGCCTTTCTGGAGCGGGATGCTGGTTTTCGTTTTATATGCAAAAGATCGGGAACCGGATTGGCGAATCGGAAATGAGGCGACATTTATCTCTCGAAACTGGAAATCCCGGCTGGAGATGATAGCTGACCCGACACCAAACCTCGGCTACGGTAGTCACTCACTGATTACACTATAAAAATAAAAGGACATGACTATCCGGAAATACCAACTAGGTTAGCTAGCCACCATATTCAAATTATAAAAATAATATAAGAGAAACAAACTTCTCAAAATCAATTTTCGCAAACTCTTAAACAATGATCCTCAATTGCTTGAAAAACATTGTTGCAACGAGAGAGCAAAGTTTACGTATTAATGACTCCCTGAAAAATTCTGACCGATGTTATTGTAAAATTTATTGAGCAGGGCGTACCTGTGTGGAATAACATTTAAAAAGATGCACTGGTAATTTTTTTGGCACTTTGTATTTTCAACTATTGTTTGCATGTTTTATAGAAACGACTTATAACGACGAATACTCAACCATTTCATCACACAAAAAGACCAATGTCTTGTTTTACCGTTCTATTAAAAAGCAATTGCAAGAGAACTTAAATCAGACAGGATTACGGTGTTTTTGATTTGATATTCGGGGAATTTCTTTCTTTTGGAAATTCAACTGCTTTCCTTCCGAAATGCATGCCTCTGGATTTCGTTCTTCGTGCACAAATCAATTACGCAAGAGGCTATGAGTTGGCAATCAAGTCAAGCGATCAGTTTTGCCTTAGGATTGTCATGATGGGTAAGAATTATCTTAAGTTTTTCGAAGAATGCCAATATCTGTCAGTATCATATTATTGTAATATAACAAGATTCAACCATGAAAAATTATTTCAGCAATGTTACTACAAGATGAAGAAACTCAAAAATTACTTTAAGGTGGGATGTGTAGCAAAGAGATGAATGATAAAATGAAGGCAAGATGATATTATTGCCTTGAGATTGATTGTAAGATTTTGAAAGTATGAACTTGATATAGGACGGAAACATCGTCACGTTAACCTATACGTGTACCCACACGAGATCTCGTTCCTCTCTCAGTCCAATCATTAATTAACCTTTGTTCCAATTATTTATTAAGAGCCCATAATGTTACGCATATATTGGTAAAAAACTAGTGGCGAATAAAATTCCATGCGGGAGATTACAATAGGGTAGTTTCCTACACCTAAGAACATTGAATTTAATTATTGAGCTGTGTTGCACTACATTGATGTAAGTATTCGGCGTAAATTACAAATAGAAAGAAAACTTCCATTACTATGAAATTGAGTGTTTATTTTTAAGTGAATTTGACAAGGCCATTTTCTTCGTGGATACCCGGCAGCTAAGGATTCAAGTAAGCAATTTAGATTTCTTTCGCTTCTGAATTTCTTAGAGGAACCTTGGACAACCTCCTGATGGTAGATGTGACGAATAAAAGAGAAGAGAGGACTTTAGTAAATTCCACTGATTTATTACTCAAGTAGAACCAGTTTTGACCGTCAGACCATCATCAGGTGATCTGATGATCAGTCATCAGATGATCAGACCATCATCAGGTGGACCTGATGATGGTCTGACGGCTGAAACCGGTTACACCTAATTAATAAATCAGTGGAACTCACTAAAGTCCTGAATTCTCTATTATTATGGAAAGATTCCACAATGTGCATACCCAGTCACTTAGTTATAGATGTGAAGATGCTAGGGGAATTTTTTTAATGATGTACGGTTTAGAGCGATTGAAATAAGTGGAGTAAATCAAGCAAGAAAGTTAAGCGCCACATAATATTGCATTAATAATATTTTCTTACTTTTTTTCTAGTATGTGTACTAGTACTCAGACGTGCATACTCTTCATTGGGAAAATGTGAGTGAAGTTCATGACACTATATTTATTTATTCAGCAGTATTATGCGAATTATAAATGCGCTTGACAACATTATAATATTTTTCTATTCGGCTTATGAAATGTAAAGGATAATATTAATTTAGTTATGATGGCATCACACAAATATAAGCATAATAATAATAATAATAATATATTAATGAACATTAATATTGGCCAATTTAATGTGGTACCCAACTTTTCCCTCTAACCTAGACATATGCTTCTGCTACAAAATTATGACAATCGATATAATTAAGGGTTTCATGACCTTGCGCATTGAATCCTGCCTACTTGAATTAGTGATTAGCAGGAAGGGGATGATCCCCACTCATCCGCACATAATATCGTCTTTACCTCGTTAGTTTCACCTGTAATCTTTTCAGTTACGCTAACTTTAAACCAAATAAATAAAAACCTGTTGATGCAGAAATATTAGTATATAAAACCGATTCAGGTGTGATGTGGTGGAAACGATCCATTGTAAGAGAAACACAGACACTTTGCAATTTTCCACTTAATAAAAAATTTAATT
>LYUA01002746.1:59055-69354 GCA_002093875.1 Calopteryx splendens
GATTACGACCCCTTGGGCCACCTGCGAGCAATAACCTCCACGGCCACACCCCACAGCCGGGGGGAGGGAGGGAGGGGGAGAGGCGACCCCTCCCTCGCTCGCTTGGGATAAAAAGAAAGTGAATCGCGCCCCTAAACTCACGACCGACCAGCGACAAAACCACCACCGCACTGTTGCCATATATAAATACATACACGTACTTGAGCGGGGAGGTGGCGGTTATCCATGTCATTTATGCGCTGTATATGAGGCCATCTGCGGGCCATCCTTGGAAAATCATGGAAACGAAGTTTTTATTAGAAAGGCTGGCTACTAATGCCTTCCACCCAGCATTAGAGTGGGCGGGCGTAATTCTGTTCCGCCCTTACTTCTTACCTTAATCTTATTCAAAATAATTTTATCATTAATATAGAATTTGTGAAATGTAGTGGACTGAAGTTTTTAAGACACTATGCACATTGCATTTAAAAATGCAAAGTAAAATGGTAACCATTTTATTTTGTGCATCAATTTCCTAATTAATGATAATTGCAGATATTTTTTATTTTGTAAAAATATCTAATTATATTCGTGGTAATAAATTTTATTTCTCCGAAGAATTCGTAAAGTTAAATTGTAATGTAATAAAAACGTGGTAATATTTATTCTCAACTATATCGTTATTATTTTCAATTTCGAATAAAAATGAGCAGGCTTAGATATAATCGATCCGTCATGTCAGGTTGGAGAGCGGACTAAGACTTGAAGATCGGAGAAAGGACAGAATATCGAGTATGGTTTCGAGCATGGAAGAATATAAGGATGGTGAAGTGATGATGAAGACTATTTGAATGGCAAGTTTCTCTATTATCTCATGCTGGAATCGATGACCGGGAAAAGTTACTTTAGCTAAAATGCAAAAAATATGGAGCGGAGTATTTGTGTCGTGAACGAAAACAATATAGACTGTGGTCGCTCTTTCTCCCTTTTTTAATTTTTTCCATACTTCGTAACCTTAAATGCCTCTAATTCACTCTAATTTCATTCCAGGAAGACTTGACACTCATAATATTAAATAACTCGAGAAGTTTAGGGTGCTAAAGAGATTGCCCTCATTTGAACCGGAACCATTATTTCAGCATACAAATGTGTGACCCTGGTTGCCATTCTACAGAATCCGTTTTCCCAAAAGAAAAAAAATTGCGTTTCAGTTGAAAGTGGAAGTGGGAGTTGGTCACAACTTAATATTTAAAACCACCCAGGAGCATGATCTTCGAGGATGAGGAATTTTAAAGCTGCGATTTAATAATAAAAACTGAATTGACGAAGGGAGAACAAAATAGATCATCGACTATCGTTTGTCACGAGCGTCAGGTACGAGAGGTTTGAGAGCAAGGGAAAAGAAACGCCAAACGTATTATTGAACGTGTGTGTGTGTGTGTGTACGTGTGCGCGTGTGTGGGTTGGCTGGTGGGTATCATGGGATATATGGCTGGTTCTGGGTTGCAGTGGACAACAGCAGGCTGACGAAACCGCGAACACACTCGGCAGCGTTCGCCTCGTGCGAGACGCCACCTTCGCTTGTCTTCCTCCCCTCCCGCCCCTCCCCTCCTCGTCCCCTCGCATCCTGTTTCGCAGCAAAAACACGCGCCACCAAACCTGCCCACACGCAGAGAAAGGCCCTTCGGCCGCCACGCCCACCCAGGGGCCTTCCTCTCCTGCACACACACGCCGAGGGAGGCTCTCACGTAATGGCCCCGGGGCCCTCCGAGACACACGCCGTGCGCCCGGACGACCCATTTACCGGAGAGAAGGGCCTCCCCCCCAATGACCCCCTTGCCTTCGGCTCAGAGAACCCGTCCTGAACCCTGAACGTCTTCCTGTGCGTTTAACTACGTGAGAACACTTTTTAAACGTATTTTAAACAAGATGAAAGAAATACGAATCGTTGAGCACGGACATGGAACCTACCATTGTAAACAAATTTGTTTAGGCATGCGAATATTTTACTCGTGTTACCTTCGGATAAATAGAAAACTTTAAAAATTTTTAAAAAGTGTTTCATTGGCTAAAAAAATAATTTGTGAGAGAGCCTTTAAATGGAACAAAAGTTCAAAAATCCCAAAAAATGTTATTTCGTTTTCCCGTTGCGACATTATCAGGTTTATTCCTCAATGCAGATTGTGCAGAAATTATTTGTGAACGGAGCATTGTGCAGCGATGCGGTAAGGAGCGAAATAGGTTTTGAAAGCCATTCCTTCTCAAAATTCTATAGCACTACAACAATTTATGAGTAATCGAATATTTTTTGCATCATTTTTCTACTGGCAGATATGTACCGGTGCTTGCACACCCTGCCACACGCCTTCTTGGTAGATCGCGGGGTTTTTTTGTAGATGTAGATGTATCTAGAGCAACCCAAAAACAGGGTAAATAAAAAAAATATATATTTTTAGGCAAAATAACTAACACATTACTATCAAACATGGACGTGAAATCTCCAGTTACAAAATGCATTCTGATTAATTCTAAAGTAATGCTAAATTAATAAAGTGGTAAAGATATAAAAATACATACCATTTTTCTTAAACATTTGATTCCTTTTTACAACACTCAAATCTAAAGAAGCCAACAATTAAAAACAATATTTACAACCTAAGTAATGAAACACTCTAAAATCAATGCTTATAAAATATTCCCATAGTTCAAGGAAATGTATAACTAATTTCTCTAGGGAAGAAACTTAAATTTGTGATGACTTGAAACAAGATGCTTTAAATTTAAAATTGCTGCACTTATGGCAAATTTATTTAAACTTCTAACTTAATTTAGTTTGAGAATGTACGCAGATGAAAACATAATTTGACTTCAACAGATAAGGTGTAAGGAAAGTATAAAGATAAATTGAAACGTTGGTAAAACTGATAAAAGATAACTATTTACACATATTCCCTCATAATTGAAACAAACTAATTTTAATGATGGATGCATGTAATAATAATAAAGTATTCTCCCTTTCACTATAAACGAATGTAAGTCCACAGCAGCAGAATTTTCTTTAAAAACTGGGTACCAAAAAAGCAGAACCTGTGGAGGTTTATCCCTATTTTTTGTTGATATTATTCAAATACATTTAAAAAACGTATTTTCTAAAAATCATGTATCCCCATTTTGTTCGAGTGATAATTGGGATTATTTTAGATATTTAATTATTTAAATCGGTGTTGGTGCGAAGCCTTTGCTCAGTACGACGAAATTTTATCATATTTAACTCTGAAGTAGAGAATTGTAAGAATAAAATTGAAATTTGGGTCGTAGTTTCAAATCCCATGCACATCGGATTTTTGTCTTGTTACTGTAGAGAAAAAAGGCTGTTTTTTGTTCCGAGTGATTCATTACGTGAATTTCAATTTCCTTGGCCGCGGTATTAGCAAGAAAAATCCGGTAAATTTTCTGAACATTCCAATTTTCAGATAGCTGTAATTTTGGAAACCCGTGATTTCAATGACTAAAAGTCAGTTTATTGATAAAAACCGAGAACGATTACTTTTGGTAACTCTTGAAATGATAACTAATGTTTGAATTGAAGACATACGTTTCATGAGCTTCGTGTAGAATTCACGTAAATTTAAGCGAGAATAAATAACTGAATAAAAAATGACCACGGTCTTCAAATCTTGCGCTGAGTAATGTGAATGAAAACTGTAATTATTCAATTTCTGATTAGACCTAGATAACGCTCTTCCAACCTTGTTGAATAAGCAACATCAGCATACAATATCACTAGAAATTATCATTGAGGGTCTGCACTCATTACTCGCGACAAAATAAATATTAAAAATTAAATTTGGATGGAAAATGAAAAAATGAAGCTATGGCTTTAAGAAAACGTTTTTCAACACTTAAAATGTCGTGCAGTCTATAGTATTTATTATAAGGCTTTTAAATCTGAAACCGACATTACTATCAGGACTATTACTCGGACCTCGGGTCGGCGGTTTGAGTGGGCCTCTGATGTGGCTACCCTCTAAAATTGTAAAGATCCTCGTTAGCAGCTGAGGCTTCTCACTTTCGCGGCGCCGTACATGTGGCCATCTCTTTCTTCCCTTAAATTGTTTACGACGAAACTGGAATTGACTGAGAGACAATTTTCCATCTACAACGGCATAAAAATGTGCATTAAAACTCGTTTTGTAGCTCTAAGATCGATAGGTAGCAGTCGGTAACAGTTGAGGTGCACTAAAAACGACCAGAGCTTTGCTAATTAGAGATTAATCTGAAAATAGGGGTGATTTATACTTTGACTAATATCAGCATAGTGTCAGCCTTAAGGCCATTTGGATAAAAACATTTTGAACTTGCAGTAACTCTTCATATCGGAATTCACCCGTGAACGGTATGCAACACACAACGCTATTTCACATAAATGCATAAAGCGTAGGATATATCCTAAATCCAGTCTGTCGTACTGATCACGGGACTACCAGGACTAGCCAAGACTATTTTTACATCGACATAGGGCACAACAGCTACAGAGAGATAATTTTCAAAACCCAAAATTTATGCAAATATTAAGATTAATATTCCATCAGATTTTTATTTTAATACACTATGAAAATCTATGGTGGTTGTCTTCATTGTCACACAACCCTTTCTTCACTTCTGCATACTTTGTGCCTCTCTTCATTTCATCAATCCTGCCTAATCTTTTCCTCCCTCGCTTACCCAACATTCTACTCCCACTATCACATTCTTCAGCAATCCATCGCCACTCAGCACGCCCTGTATCCACTTTTCCTGTCTGGATTTCACCCAGTAGCGTTCTCTCCTCCCCTCTTACCATTCCGAAAACTTCTTCGTTCGTTTTCTTTTCCGTCCATTTCACCTTTTCCATTATTCTCTACACCCGCATCTCAAAAGTTGCTTCACATCATGCCCAAACGACCATTTTTCCGAGCCATACGACACTATACTCCATATCAACGTCTTAACTAGTCTCTTCTTTACATCCTTGCCATCAATTCTCCACTCCCCGTAAAAACCTCCTTACCTAATGAGATTCTTCTTCTTATATCCCTACCATATTGCCCAACTTCGTCACAAAAGCTGTCCCCACTGTCACAAAAGCTGAAATGTTCTACCAGCACAAGCTCATTCCCTCCCACTCACATGTTTATCATTGGTATTCTGTCTCGAGAACTTATTTACCTTCGATTACTTCTCATTTATTTCCATTCCATACCTATCACACACTGGATCTCTAGTGAACTTAGCAATGAATGGCTTGGCTGATTGGCTGACTAAAGCTTGATCGTCCACAAGCCTGACAGATTTGATAAGTTCCCCACCTACTTTGACTCCTACCTCCAGTTCGTCCCCCGCCTACTTTACTATTTCCTCTACGCATAAATTGAAAAGTCCCGGTGATAGCGGACAACCCTATCTTACCATCCGACCTACTACTGCCCACCCTGTGTCTCCAGCCAATACCCTTACCTGTGAAGTCTGAGACATGTATAGGTTTCGATTAAGTCGCCTATCCCTCCAGTCTACTCCTTTCTTCTGGAATACCTTCTTTAGGTGTTCCAGTTTACCCTATCAAACGCCTTTTTGATTTCTGCGAAGCAGAAAAATAAATCCTGTCCATACTCTATATTCCTTTCTATCAATGACATGATTACGGCTATGGCTTAACTTGTTCCTCTGCCTTTTCTAAACCCAAACTAATGTTCTCCTTAGTAATATTCCGCCTTCTTCTACATTCCCTTATTTACGACCACCATTATTACCTTAGCCGCGTGCAAAAATGTTCCATAGTCTTCAGATACTACTGCTTTTCCTTTCTTTGAGATGGGATTTGAAACTGATCTCACAAAGTCCTCTGGCCACACTCCACTCCCTTAAATGCTACGAAAGACCCCATAAAAACTCATTCTTACACATTTTCCTAGCTCATTAATAATTTTGCAATTATATTATTGACCCCAACACTCTTTTTTGCTGTCATTTCCTTCAATGGCTTATCTATTTCGCAATGTAGTATGTCTAGGCTCATGCCATCCTCTTCGACCTCATATTCCCTTTCTATTTTTAAGTTGGCTGGCCAATACTCAATGTAATCTTTCCATCTTGAATGAATCTCTATTGCATCTTTTAGTAATTTTCCTGATTTATCTCTAATATGTAGCACAGTTTTTCCTTTCTTACTTCCTGACAGTGCGTTAACACTCCTGTAATGCCCATCCATTTCACCCTGTTTCTGTAAACTCTCCATGTCTTCACACTGCTCCTTCCACAAATTTTCCTTTGGCATATTTGTTTCTCGCCTAAGTTTTTTGTTCAACTCGCTCTACGTTCTCCTTCTTAATTCTGTGCTAACATTCTACCATTTCCTTCCCTCGACCATCTTCCTAATCGTCTCTTCAGTAATCCATGGTTTTCTTGTACTTTTTCTATCTAAAATTTCTATTGTTTTGGTTGCAGTTCCGTTATCCTTCCTTGAGTTATCTTAATCATTTCTTTACTGTACCTGTCCCTATGTTCTTCCTCAGTATTCTCTCAATTTCTTTCTGGTACTCCTTTCTTTTCACCACGGTTAAAGCTTCCGCCTTCCACTTTGTCATCCGTCTTATTTTTGCTAATTTTCCGAATTTTACATAACATTTGATAAGAAATAAATTTTGGTATGAACCTGCATCTACTCCAGGAAACCTGTGTTAGTTGATCAACCTTTTCCTTAATATGTGCCTAATCATTTGTAGAATTTTTGATAGGTCCCACTATCACCCAGAATTTTCCATGTGTACTTGCGTCTGTTGTGGTATTTAAAATGGGTATTAGTTATAACCAAATTATTCCTCCTGTAAAACTCTATAGGTTTCGCTCCGTGGTCATTCCTTTTTCTTAAGCCGTACTCTCCTACCTCAATCCCATCTTTCCCTTCGCCCACTACCGCGTTCCAGTCCCCTATCACTATCAAGTGTTTTCCTATAGGAATACCCTTAACTATTACCTCTAGCTGGTTGTATACACCTCTTCCTCCCTGTGATTACTTGTCGGCATGTAAACCTGAATTAAAATTACGTTCGTTGGTTCTGCTTCAATATCTATCAGGAAATTTCTACCACTGCTACTCCACGCTGGCTCTCTTCCCCTCCACTGAATATTGCTCTGCAACTGTCTCTCCAATGATTCCCGCACCCTTCCATCTCACCTCGCACAGGCCTAACATGTCTTACAAAGGAGCGAGGTAGAGAACAAACTATAAAAGATTGAAGGGACAGCTCGTCCTATCATTCCATGCCCAATTCTTACACTTGCGTTCCTATTCTGAGTCTTCTTTTCTGCTATTGTCGATTCGGTGGTGGATGGGTTTCGTGTGACGATGACCTTGCCTCCCCCGCTGCCGGGAACGACACCAAGATCTTTGGACCAGGCCCCCTAGTTGCCAAAACTCATATCCTTGAAGTGCAAAGTGAGGAATAATAAATTCAAATAAAGGAAAACTATATAGAAAATATCTACAGACAACAAATCACGGTTGCTAGCAGTGCATTTACAGGCAATAGTAGTTGAACTAACGAAAATTTGACCATAGATAGCAGTTCACATTTTTTCATTCCATAGAAACGGATCCTAATCTAAAAAATCTTTCAAGAGGAAGATCGCTGCTTAAATAGCAAGCGGTCTCTGCGTTATGAGCCTTTTTATCTACATTTGGTATCTTATCTTCTAGCATGTACCAGCAGCTGAAATAGTCATAAAACAATGACTAACAATTAATACGTTATTAACATATAAGCACAAAAAATATATATTTAATCTTGGTATGAAAAGTGGGAGATAGCTTTTAGCACTCTAAATTCTTGTCCTCCTTCACATTCTATCGTCAGAGCTAAAAGCCAAGGCGTTCTTGGCATTTCCAATTATTTCGTTTTCTTTTCCAAAGGGTAATATTTTCAATGCACCCTTTTATATTTCATACTATTTAACATTCCTTTTTAATTTTTCTCTACCAACATCTTTCCATTATTCCTTCCTTCCCTTTAAGTTCCATCCTTGGTCTACAATGATAAATTTTTCCCCATGCCATTATGAATAAATTTACTTCTTTCTCCCCTAAGCAAAAAAAGTCTTAAAAATAGTAAAACTAAACATATCTCATAATAAAACACATCATGCATATAACCAATCAAATCCTAAGTGCTAATATTTAAATTAATAAACTAGAAAAAAAAACAATTTTAATCCAGTTAAACTTTTTCTAATTACCTTCAAGCAGATTTTAAAAAGTAAGTACAGTATTCAACATAAAAATTGGATATACGAAAATGACTATAAATAACCAAAAGAGGTACCACTAAAGAAATATCATGAATAAAAGAGACTGCGCCATTTACAAGACCCTACGGCATAGAAATATCCAGGCATGAGAGGAGTTAATTTAATTTTTTATTAAACAACTTAAAGAGGTAAGGCAGCATAAGGTTCATCAGATATGAAACTTTTTCATTCCAAATGTTCATTCCACGACTCTGTCCCAGGTTAGCCTACCACTTGCGCGCTGTCCTTCTACATATGCGAGCAAAGGGGAGGTGAGGCAAGGTGGATGCAGGTGGGACATCATTCACAAATGAGAGACAGGGAGGAGACAGATGGGAGGCAGAATCGGAGGGAGGGAGGATTAGGAAGCAGAGAGCAGAAGAGGGGGGGGCGGAGGAGGGAGCGTGGGGGAGGAGGAATAAATAATGGAATTCCTCAGGCCTGCAAATAAAGTGAACGCCCGTGAGTGATATCGCGAATTTTTCTCGCGGCGGTGGAGAGGGAAAAAGCCTCCGTGCACCACGACGGAGCCCCTGCCCCCCTCACACTCACTCCCACCCTTAAATTATGCATAAATGTCTCCCTCGCGCACCACGTGACACGCTTCGTCGGCTGCCGACCCGCCCTACTAATAGCCCATTGCAAGTTTTAACACCGCGCGAAGAAGAAGCCACCCCTTCGCGCGTCTGCAGAGGCGCACGATACACACGCTACGACACGCGTGCCCTCAGGAGGGAGAACGCGGACGCTATGGGACCATATGGGAACCAGTGGGCATCTTTTTTCACCAGCGCGCTTGGCACAATGGGTGGGTCGCGACACCCGTCGAGGGGAACTAAGATGGGAGGCAAGAGGTCGGAAGCCGAAGGGCCTTAAATCGATATTGCATTCCGGACGAATGCGACACCACGCTGAGGGATGCGAAGGAATTGAACGATTGGATGTGTGTGTGCACCCACCCAAGCATCCGTACACGCCTACGCACCCAAACATCTATTTGTGATAGGTTTTAAGGACACAAATGACAGGAAACATAGAGAGACGAACACATGGGATAAGTGAATTATACGGCAAAAAATATGAAATATCTGGGATCCAAACGCTGAAGAAATAGGAGGATATTTTAGAAGGAAGGAAGACGCGGCCGTGTGGTTGTTCAGCAGAGCGAATAATTCTTTAAGAATGTGTTTTTAATTTTAATTGAGACAGCGGTGGTGACATTTAGATTATGGAGCCAGTTTGATTTGATGTATGAATATATATGTATGTGTTTCTTTGGTTTCCGCGGCGTTTATACATAATAGCGATGGTTTTCGGGAGTTCCTCCGCGTCAGGGTGTCTTTTGGCGAGAAGAGTTTCTCCAGCCATCCCCTGTTACAACCAGCCCCTGTCTCCACTACACATGTATATGTGTGTAAATATATATATACTCTCAATCTGTATATACATACTCACACACATGTGTGTTATTATGTTTATTGGTATATATATATATATNTTCGCGTTCCCTATCACGCGATTTGAGAGAACGAGAATTGACCCACAGGTGTCGAGTGGAAAGGGTCCTTTTCACTCGCTTCCGCCTTTCACCGATCACGTCTTCCCTAGTGCTTCTTTGAACAAATTTGACTATGATACCTTGTGGCCCGTTCCCTTCGCTTTTCTTTCCTACGAGGTGGCACGTGTCCACCATATCATTTGTTATTCCAATGCCAAGGGCAGTTCCCGCACGCTTTACTACCTCTATTGAGACCTCATTTTGCTCTTGTGGAATGCCTTGTAATTCAAGGTCATTTGCGCGGATATTTTGCTCATCATCATCAGCCCGTTTTTCTAACACTCCCACTCGCTCACGTCAATTCACATTTTCTTGCCTAAGTTCTTCAATTACCGCTAGATACTCACTAATTAGTGTAGAATTCTCTTGTAACACTTCCTTGTTATCACCGATTTTCGTATGTACGAAATCGATCGCCTTATTTAAGTTAGTTTCCATAC
>LYUA01002747.1:74698-84866 GCA_002093875.1 Calopteryx splendens
GGGGGGCAGGGGAGGGGAGAATGCCTGAATCCTCCGTTCGATTGAACGCGTCACTGCCCTCTTTCGGGGAGATGCCAATTCGCGGGGAAATTTTTGATCAATCCGTTGACCTCGTTGACGTTCGCCGCCCTTTGCGAGATGGTTGCCGTGGTTCAAATGTTTAGGATGGCACAGTCCACTGGCCGTTCAACGTGGCATCGCTTACCGCCGCGGTGGCGAATTTTATGGTCAGTCTTTGTCAGACTCATCGTCATGACAGTTGAGTACTGCATCTAAGGCGGCCTCATTGTTTCTCTGCGCCTCTGTACAATTCTAAGGGTAATAATTCTTTAATTAACAATAATAATGACCAATTGCTTTTACGGTTCCCTTATCTTAGGCTATATTTTATCCTCTGAAGCGTACTTTAAACGTTGGAAAATTATAACTAATTAATCAAGAAAGATTTCCCGCATTGAATCATCCTTTTGTGAGCCTTTTAAGATCAAGTAGTTGGCTCGGAATTCTTTTGTTTCAAAATTACGGGGTGGGTAAAACATCCAGCAGCACTAAAAAGATTAATAACCCTCTTTGTCTTAGGCAATTTTTTGATCGTTTAAAAGCACATTTTTGCAGTCGACCACTTTTTTCCGTCTATAATTCGTATTTTCAGGTTCGAATGTTATTATCAAACTTATAAGAACTAACATTTTTAGATAGTGGTTTTAGTTCTTCTGTTACATTGTTCCAATCAATCTCCCGTCGATGTAAGAAGCACATTCGTCTATCGCCATCTTGTTTTAAGTTTTAGAGAGTGGCCATTTTTCCACTGTTTTCTGATGTTATTATTGGTTCACCATTTAGTTTAGGTGCAGCCACCACTGGAAATCGCGCCTTCATTTGTAAATTGAGAGAGAACGCTTTCATTGGTATTCATTTTCATTCTTTGGTGCATGACCACTTATGAATTTCATCTATGTACTTTTGTAGCGCATTATTAAGATTCTATTGTTGCAGATTTTGCGGCATGCAATGCAGTCCTCGGCAAATAGCCTTATATAATCGATTTAATTAATTATAAAATAAAAAAAACAGCAAGGATCCTATCACACGGCCGGTGGGACTCCTGAGGGGATATTTACTTCCTCCGAATAGCATACACCAATTTAAACTCTTTGCTTTCAATGCTTCAACCAGTCAAAGAGCCATCCCAACACTCCGCAATCGATATTAGCTTTATTCAAATATTTCCTCTCAGTAGGTATCTACTGCATCCACTTCCTTCCTAAGGATTTATCCTACCAACCTTCTCTCTTTTCACTGCAATACCTGGATCTTTGCTGGTCTTGCCCTCTATACGTTTATTTGATGGAATGTAAATTCAACGGCGTAATAATTCTCAGAAAAAAAACAACATGCTCAATTCCTTTCGATGCTTGGCTGAGGTTTCAACATCACGTAATGGTATCGGAGGGAGCACGCTGATTGGCTCACCTCCAGTCCCTCCCCCCCCCGCTCCGACATCTTCCCTTTCCGCTGATTCCGTGTGCCGCTCGTGATGGAGACGTGATCCACTGTTATCTCATCTGCCATTCACCATTCCTCTCAGCGCGACTCCAACGCGGAACTCGAAGGTGGCGCTCCTCTCGATTTTTACGGCCGCAAACACGTGAGTTTGCACCGGGAACATAACCGAGTGTGAGGGGAATGGCGGGGATCAAAGGACTATGCACGCGCGCCTGTCCTCGCTGCCATTTTGTCGCTACTTTCCATAGATAATGCCGCGTGGCATTCCTAGAACTAGAAGTTCCATCTTTTGCTCATGGCGGTAGCGTGGGAACTAAAAATGTGTGCTCTGCAGTTCCTGCCTTCGCGTCTTCTGAGCCTGGAATGGGTGCGCTGGAGTCACTGGTGCTTTTTCTTTGACAGCCACCGTTTAGAAATTTGAATCTTTCTCAATGCAAACGATAGCTGCTTCCTAAACTTCCTTAGTGCACAAAGGATTTTATTCAATATTCTTCCACAGTGTATATTTTCAACCGAATGATCCTAACTGCTGAATGCGGATCTTGATCCGTTCCGGATATTGAGAACACAGCCTTTTTTTAGTCATTGAGTACACTGCAACGCATATAAAGTATTCCACCCCCAATGGCTTTGAGCCGATTTGTGTAAACAGAAATGAACTTGTTACCCGGAAACAAAACTTCAGTTGATGAAAATTATGTACTAAGAAAGGGATATCTTTTAGTTTTCATACGGAGTTAATCTTATTTGTCATCAAATGATTTGCTACAAATCAGGGAGGTCAACATGGTCATCAATGCTGATCTAAATTGGCTCAATTTGTTGCTAAAATAAAACCATTCTGGACTCAAAACAACTAAATTTTCTTCTTATAGAAGTTATAAGAGATATAGAGTTCAATTATATACATAATTTCATCTCTCTATTATACTTTCCGCGGTGGTAAACGTGGTGCAGCGGAAGATATTAATTTTTTATGGTAATTTATTTAGCCCTTTTCCACTTTTACAAGTTGAAAATTGCTAAGACATGATTTAATTTCACTTCTCTATTATACTCTTTCAAGATTAAAATACAATTTTTAGTTTCGTATAGAATTTGCAATCTTTATCTGCATCCAAGTGCCAAAATTTAAATTTTTTAAACAAATATAAACATTATTAAAGGTGTTAACGTAACCTCAGTGCATATAGAACAAAAGTTTATAGTGCAAATGAAAATAAAGTTAAAATACAGCGCACAGCATATATTTTCGTAAGTGAGGAATGTGCAAAGATCCCGTTGTAGCAGGTAAGGAAGTACATCAACTGTGAGCATAGAATCATTTATTTGTTAAAATAAACAAAAGTGTAAAAAATAATTAATTAATATAAAGTATATGAAAAATGAAATTTTTGTCAAAGTCAACAAAAATGTCAAAGTCAACAAAAATGTCAAAAGCCTGTAAAAGTGTAATCCTTCCCAAACTATTTAATGAAAGCAAAACTTGGATATGCTAGGATAAAAAATGTAGAATAAATTCATAGGGCACGGGATACTTTGAGGATTTTTGTTTGTAAAAAGAGGAGAGATAGGGAAGGGAATGAATGGGTCATAAAAGAATGCGGGGTGGACGCATGGGGAATGGACAAGAATGAATGATAGGAGCATTCCTCTCTCTGTTTTCGCTCTTGTTGAGAGAGAATGGGAGAGAGTCAAATTATCAGATGGAATGAGAGTCGAGGGAATGGTTTGTGAGAGAGGAAAGGGGTGGACCGAGAAAGTCATGAAGGTGAATGTGGACGAAGAGACTGCCACAACAAGGAATATCAGCACTCTTAGGTACAAGGGATCACGCATGGAACACTGAATCAATATGACATAGGCCAAAGGAGTATTCAAGGATTCTGTGTCAACGACGCAAAAGTTATGTGATGCAAACTTATGATGCAGATTGTAATGAACCTTGAAATCCATTCAGAAACTTCAAAAATAAAATTTATGCCGGAAAATTTTCATCGGAAAGATTTAAAAACATTTTTGCTATTAGGAAACGAAAAAAAATTGAAGAAAGTCAATATTGGACGCGGCAATGCTCTTTCATCTGTTTTGAAAATAAAACTTAAGCATACCGAGTGGCAGATGCCTTCTAAACGGACGGCATCGTGGTATAGAAAGGTCATCGGTTGCCACGCCCATGAATGGGAGAGGCTCGATATATTCTCGGAACAGGAGATTACTCGAAGAAATAAAGCTGCGATCAGAGCACGGGAACTGAGCGGCTTTGAATGCATCCGCGCCCTCGTGCGCGCTCCAATCGTCAATATTCAAGCGCCACGCAGTTAGTGCGAACTCACTCAGTTTTGCAGTACCGCACACGGAAGATTGCGAAAATGTCCGGAGGAATGAATGAGATGGATGCATTCTTTCATTCTTTGCGCCAAAAGTAGGTATTTCATGACCCCTTTTCGGGTTTGCTTGCTTTAAAAAGATAAGCCTACGTCAATATGTGTTTAAAAAATATGACGAAGTGAAACAGAAGGACATCCGATAAATAATGAAAGTATATAAATATATGTATATAAACCCAAACAATACAAATAAACCTACAGAAAGCAAAACTTTGGAATAAAGCCTTTCGTATTTGATGACTTCAACTGTGTTGTTCTGATGGAGAGTGGATAATTAACGTTTTAATACTTCCGCATTGCAAGAAAACAGTGTCCATCCCTTTATGCATTCCCATAAAAAATTACAATTCTCTTGCGGGTGTACACACAGACGATAACAAACGCCATTTAGAATACATAGTCACTCATTTGGAAGCCAGAAATTCATTTAGTAGTCCGACGGAGAATTAATTTTGGCTCACAACCAATTCCTTTGCCATAAAGAGAGATTTACGAAATAATTTACATTCAATGAATCTCATTTTTAAATACCTACCCGATCGCATCTAAAAAGTAATCCACTGTGATGATAATTCTTCTCTTTCAACTTCGCAATCTTTTAATTCCAAGTGATCAATACTTTTTCTGTGCACTTAAAAAATATGCAAGTTCTTCTTAGTAGGAAGTTTGTGTTTCCACTTAAGTAACCACGCATGAGGATTTGGACTCAAATAATTCCTTTACATCCATTTGTGAGAATGGTTTGACCATTCCCTTTCTTGTTCTCCGTACCCTTTTCTCAGCGCGGAGACAAAAATCACTCCGCATTTTCGTTTGCTTACCAACCTGAAATTGCAAAAATCTGCTAAAATGTTATCCTAAGTGATGCGGAGTGCTTTGGAGCAACTTGAACGCATTTATTCCGTTCAAATCAATTCGAATATTCTAACCCCATACTCATCCTCTCGAAATACCAACCATGGAGCACGGAGAGTAGTAGTGCTATGAAAGTAAATTCATGTTCGTTGAGCGAATACTCGCCAGTAACAAACGTAAAAATCTCTACCTTTAGTTCATTCGAAGCACACTATCACCGTTGCGATGGAGCGTCGTAATTAGGATTTCCAGATCAACGAGATTCTAAACGGGGACGGGCCTTGCAAAATATATGCCGCCCCATTAATTCGTTCCTCTGATCCACTTCACACACCAAACATGCTACCTCCATACGAGGCCGCCACAATAGACATTGATTCTGTTTCACAGTTACCCCTTCCACTCGGGAAGACGCGATAGCGCCCTCCCACCGCGACATTCTCCCACCCGCCACCCCCCTCCCCCACTTGGGCAAACTTCCGCAGAGTCTTCGCGGAGCCTAAACCTTACAATTAGCGCGGAGCACCAGCTATGGGCGCTGTTGGAACGCCAGAATTCCACGAAATCCGTATGCGAATGACTCCCCCTGGAACTCTCGATCGGAACTGAGCTCTCCTGGTCGGGAGAAACCTTTGCTGCGGAAACTATCAGAATGAGGACATTGTGACCCCCAACCCACGAAACAGGGAGGCGGGAGGGAGGGGAGGGGGGGGGGTTCACAATGCTACATTGGTCCTCCAATAACGGCTGCCAATCGATGGTTTCCGTTTAACCCGTTTTCATTCCGTCTTACGCCCCCCACATTCGCGTCAATATTTACTTCCCATTGCCTCTCCTCCCATCGTCCGGGGCACTGAGATTGTTTTATGGCTGGGGACTCGTGATAGCGCGATAGCCGGAGATAAGGCTCCTCTAATGGAGACAAGCGCGCGAGCGTGCGAGCGGAGGCAGTGTGTGGGGGTCGTAATGCACGCCCCTCCCGACTCTCTTTTTTTCTCTCTCCGCAGTGTGCGGTGGGAGCGTTTGATCTCATTTACGATCTACCGGGCCCCTGCAAACACAAAGGGGGCGATAACCGGAGTGAGGAAACCGCCATGTGACCTCGCTGGCACAACAAATTGAATTCACCGCGCTTCCATTAAAACACATTCAATGTTGAACGGAGACAAATTCTGGGCGAAAACAAGATTAAAATGTTTACTGTGCAGGATATGGAGTACATGTTTCCATAATTTTTCTCTTAGCATTGTACTAAATCGTTATTTAAAACATACGGTAGCATAAAATTCTGTTTTATTTGCTTACGGGTTGTGTAAATTATAGGCTAATGGGATCTGCTAATAAATAATTAGGTGCCGAAGGATGCTGAATAGTAACTACAATGAAATTAGTACTTAATCGTGGAAAAAAATACCGAGTGATGAATGATGCAGACATAAAAATGTACACATAACTCTGTAGGTTCATTTCGACATTCATTTTCCACAATAAATAAAAACTGACATATGCGAAAAATTCACAATGAAAAAATCATTCGCCTGAACCGGGATCAGGCGAATGATTTTTTTTCACTGTGAATTTTTCGCATATGTCAATGCAATAGCGGTTCAAATACGCAAAAAAGTTACTCTGATCATCCTTAATAAATAACAACTTGAAAATCAAAAGAAGGAATGATTAAGAGTTCACAAAATTGGGTACATTATTTGAATAAATATTAATTCACACCGGCCTTAACTATCTCCAAGCTAACGGGACTATATTGGCTGTAAAAGGAGTTTGAAATTTAGAACCTATTCTTAGCCATTGCAATTGAGAGGAGAATACCCTTAAAAACGCTCGGACACTCAGTCAATATCAGGTTAATTTTGTGTACAAAATATATCAGCTTGACGGATGTTAGTGTTCAGAGTAAGCGCTGATGACCCACTTCGTGTTTTATTTAGCTCGACTTAAGGGCAACCGAGATTTTCTAAGTAAACGAGAACGGCGACAGTCGTGGCTTCGCTACTTAAGTAATCTGGTAACCTTCTAAGAGACATGACCTTTTCAATATTGAGTGCCCGTCTATAGATACCAGGATATTTAAAAATAGGTCACGGTTTAAATGCTGCAGTCTCGAGGAGAATTCTCACTGGAATATTGGCTGTCCTTAATTTTTAGAATTAACATAGACTTGCACATTATACTTTCGCATCATTTATAACAATGGATTACTCAATTTATGACACCCTAAGTGTACCTATGAAATATATGAAGCACATAATGCTGTTTCACTCATGTCTGCCTTAATTTCTAACGGACTTCCTTACATGAATGCATTTTGTATGTTATACAGTTCATTTGTGCCTTCCTTGTATGCCATGCAAGTTATTAATTAACTCCATTCCATTGCCACTTGGCTTATCAAACAATTGCAATGTAAATTAGTAAATAAATAATCTTTGATGTGTCGATTCTCTTTCGTTAGGTATCATGAAGTGTCATAAATTATTTTATAGCAAAGGTGGGGATTGGTAAATAATGAATCGCAGCTGGAGAGTTTCGGATTAAGTTGTTTACTTACCCTGCATACCTATCCACTCTCTCATCAGTCTAGAATTTGGAATTATTGCCTACTGGTGATAACTCCATACGTAGGTACTCCCCGGCTCTCGGAAAATTACTGTGGTAAATTGGCAAGCGAATGAAGCCCCGAGAGTGCAAACGCAATACATTACTGCAATACCAAAATATAGCCTGAATTATTTTACAAATAAAGAACAAGTAGGAAACGAAGTTGGAAAGGAAGTCATATACAAGTAGGAAAATGAGATGAATGTTGCCTTTACTCTTGTTATAAAGGTAAGTAAAGTTAACAAGTAAAATATGTACTAATTTTCTTAGTGAAAAAGATGGTGAACGTGGTAATAAGTAAAAGACAATAGAGTAAAATGAAGCAATTTCGTATTTTTCATACCAATATAAAAAATTCACACCCGTCGAATTATAGTTATTGTTGTTCTATACAGATCGATATGCGCCATAATTTGGTGTACATAGTATTATTTTACAAGAATACACCGTTAATTCGTCATACTTCAATGCCAGAATAATGTTATAAGGAGATAATAATGTAATAAATACCGAAACCTTTGCATTCGGAACAAATTTCGATTTCTTATGTGTTTCTAAGCTGAAAGTTCATCAGACCCCTTAGTTTTGGTATACCTACCTTGGACGATTTTGCTTGAAGTCCTATGTTCATAAAACTACTCCAAAATCCTTGTTCCTAAATGCATAAATCCTTGTACAAAATTGCTAGTAATATTGAATAAAATCGTTGTATTATACCATATCATATGAGCCAATATATCATCTGAGAACATAAATCATGCCGATATAATAAAAAAAATCTTACATATATCTGTATTGCCACCAAAGTATTCTCCTTATTCGAGCTCTGCTTTTCTTGCATGATTTTGTGGTCAATTTATTCATTCTCATAGACAAGGAGGGATGGGGAATAGGAGGACGATGGCCACTCTCGTTATTCACTTGTCAGGTCAATAAATGCGTTTAGTTAACCTTCTTCATGTAGTTGGTAAATTCATACACCAATATAGGTATCATTAAAATTTTATGAAATATAATAGCGTGCGATAATATTACTGGCATTATGCATAAGATTTATGAATATATTTTTTTAAATATTGAGTGTCAATAATTTATAATAAAAATGAAAATGTAAACAAAATTCACCTCATCAAGTTTTCTTCTTGTTGGAAGCCTCTAGATCCGATCCACTACCGTACCGTACAGTAATTATGATTTGGAGGTTTTTATAAGATTCTATGAATGGCTATTTTAGGTATTCTTCATTGTAGCCCGAGAAGAGCAACGAAGTGTGGAAAGGAAATAACTCTAACCGTATACAGTTAAGTAGTAAAGGTAAACTTATCGAGCATTGGCAAGTAGGCATGACTTTAGAGGCGTTGTGGGTGGATGCAGGCCGCACCCCGGCGCGCGCTCTTGTCGCCTAGCATTCCCGACTGGGTGTTGGCCGGCCGGGAATGGCGTGGGTGGGAGGGCGCTAATAGACGAGGGGGCGTCGCCCCTTCCTCTCACCTTGGCAATCCCTGTGGCAAACGTCCTCCTGGAAGTTGTGAGAGCTCTCCTCGCACACGGAATCGCAGGGCTGGCAGCGTTTGTCGAACTGCGAGCAATATTCCGTCGGCCGACAGGACAGATCCCCGCACTTCTTGGAAAGCGAGAGCCCCGCTTCGGCGCCGTGAAGCAGCAGCACGGAGGAGAGAAGGAGCGCTGAAGGCACACCACCTCCCAACGCCGAGAAAAATTCCATCATGCGCACTGCCGCCATATTGTCTTCACGGTTCGTCGGCCGCTGGCTATTTCCTCTCTCGTCCCGCGGAATTCCCCACAATTCGTCCTTCCACTCGCGGCAATGGGACTGAAGGAGGGGGGAGAGGAGGTTGGAAGGAAATGGCTATATTATTACCACGGGAAAACTACGAAGTTATACCATCGTTGCCGAGTGCGCTATAGATATTTTCCGCGTATCCATGGGAGTGAATGCTTTCTAATGCTTGGGCGCTTTTCTCTCACTTCTCTCGACGATAATCCCAGAGAATAATCCAAAATGCGATGGTATGCGGAGGAGTCACGGATGGAAACACTTCACAAAGGTTTCCCCGATTGCCTTTCAACTTCTTGGAAACTTTTCGGATGACCTTCCTATTCTTTCGAGGAATTCAACGTCATGCTTTAGCCACTAGCACTTCTTCGACCGGATGTTCGGTCATGACGTCATCTGCGCCACAAACAAAAATAACCATCAACACCGTGATAAATCACTACGACGAATTATCATAAAATAAAATTTCCCAAATGAGGTGTATTCAGGCGATCACTTTAGTTATAGATGAGCCAATGCCATTCTTAGAGTGAATTTTTCACTCTAAATATTTTGGAATCCACTAGGAAAGCACACGAGTATTACTGTTGAAATAAACGAATAATATCAGCTTGAAATGTTGGCACCAATATATATTTTTGTCACCGGAAATAGTAACGATCGATAGACGATTATCACTCAGTTGATCACTTACTGAAACGCCAACACCACACCTCGGCACTTGAAGGATGGAATTAACATTCACCGGAAGACGACGGCCCAGCCATGAGTCACCCAGGTCGGAGTGAATTGGACACACACCCCAGCGCGACACCACCTCGGGAGACTTGAACGCACGAGTGATTGAAATGACTGCTAAGATGACTGCCGGTGTCTCCGGCCGCTGCCGAGCGAAGGAATCCAGAGACTTCAACGCCCGAGACCCCTCGAGGACGACGCCAGGTTGCAACCTCACCTCTGCCTCCTTCCTCGCCGTTGACTTCCCACTGGCTTCGCTGGGAAG
>LYUA01002749.1:23941-42969 GCA_002093875.1 Calopteryx splendens
ATATATATATATATATATATATATATATATATATATATATATATGTACCATGCGATTAAGGTTTGCCAATTTTCAGCAATAAAAATTGGATCAAAACTACATCTTATATTTAGATATTTACATTAGGCATGGTACTTTTCGAGTCAGGCACCTGTCCCTATTTGATTTGATCAGTACCAAAGCATAAAATGAAATTAGAGATTCTAGGTGAGAGAGAAAACAAACTATTCACCCTAAGTGAAGCTATAACTGCTGAATGTAGAAAAAAATGAACTCTTATGAAATATTTATTTATTTAGAAAATTTTATCAGAAACAATTGATTTAAAAATAAAATAATCTATAAACTCATTTCCTTAAAATGTTTATTATATCCTTCTTGACTTCCGACCCTCTCACTGAGTTAGCTCAAATTTTTTTTTGTGTTATCAGATTGTTTAAAAAACAAAAACACTCATATTTATTTGTTCTTCAATCTGCTACCTAGTTTCTGAGTTATAGATGGCTAAAAATCCTTAAGCACATAAACCCTTCACTGAAGGGGTGGGACCATAATGGTTATGTCATTAGTCGCTTCCATCTAATCACCGCGGTGCTTACATCTTATCTTACTGTGCTGAGCCAATGACCCTGTACAAACCATTCCCTAATCTCTGATGGAATAGAACTATAATGGAATTGTCAGCAGCATTTAGGTATTTTCTATTTACAAGTTAACGGGTGACAGCAGAACAAAACTTTTTTTTAGTAAAAATAATTTTTTGGGTCAATCTACTGAATTCATGAATTAAATTGAGGTTTTGGCTTTAGAATGAATTACCCCATAGTTGCTAGTTGCAGAGTAGCATAGTTTTTATTCAAGGTTATAGCAGTTTTGAAACCTGAATAAATATAATGGTTGTATGTCTTTGAAAATCCTAAATTCATCTTTGTTTTAATTCAGGTGGAGACATCGAAAGTATTGGGGCTCAACACTCGTGTTGCACTCACAAGAATGGACTCTGTTCTTGGGTGTTATGTAGGAAACTCTCTTGAAGTAATTGAGTCAATTCAATGCATGAAAGGGAAAGGCCCCGAAGACATAGACAGTCTTGTTGTGGAACTAGGTAAGACACCTATTTTGCATTTTGGAAGAAAAACATAACTAAAATAAAGTTATTTTTGGTGTGTGTGTGCTATAAATGCCACAAAGAAAAATATCTGACCTAAGAACCTGACAGTGGATGCCCAAATTTCCACTCTGGGGCACAATCATAGTTCTTCATAAAATATAAATATTATTGTTGTTAGTGATGTGAAAGATAATGGATATTTTGTCATTGTTCCTTTATGTTGCACTGTGTAACCCGACAGTACACTATCCTGTTACTACCAAGAATCATTGGAGCTGGGCTGCATGATTAATGGTTGCAATTTGAACCAAAGAGGATAGTTTCATGAGGGGATCCGGTGGGTGCATTGGCTAATTTTCTTGCTTCACACCTCAATGGCCTGGGTTTGAATCCTGGTGGTGGCAGGATTTTTTCGTAGTCTCCTGATCTCTACTTGGATGCCATGTGGAGAGTACTTCAAGTGCCTTTTTTTCTGCCAGTTGGGACATAAATTGTGGACCCCTTGTTCCAAATAGTATGCTAATGCTGAGTTTCTCTCCACCGTTTCTCCATTCCCTGAAAATCCTAACTCTACCAGATCACCCACCTATCCTTAATGTTGCAAATTCTCTCAGCTGTTGGACTTGCCTCCCCCCAATGACTGCTACAACTACTAGGAAAATTACATCATGGAAAGCGATAGTGATAATCTGCAAAATAAGATCCATTTGTTAGTGCCACCCAATTACACCACTTATGCTTGTTAGTAGAATTGGTATATGACATGAAATAGCTGAATATATACATGCAGAGTAAGCTAGTCATTTGTGCCGAGTTAGATAAGTTGATTCTAGATTCCATCAGCTCTGGATCCCCCCACATGGTGAAGAGCATGGCAGCTTATTATATATGAATGTGCAGGCTCCTGGCCAAATATGTTTTAGGAAACTATACCTACTAAATTACCTGTGTGATTAAAAGTACATTAAAAATGCACTCTCCTAATTGAGGTACTTTATTTATTGATGAAGATTAGTAATAATTGGTGGGGGAACAAATACCAGTACATATGCACATGTTTATTTGAGTACTTTTTTATCAGTTACACCATTTTTTTACCTTTGTGCAATATTTTTTGACAATTATGGTAAAATGAGTATAGCAAAGGTTGGTTCTTATGTTTCCACGGTGTTTGTCAGTAGAATTTCTCTCCGGTTTTCGGGTTTCCAGTTTTGGCCGTCTTTATATAGGGTGTGCCACGAGCTAGCTGCTTCCTCATTTGCTCTTCCTCGAAGGACTCTCTTCCAGACACTGTGCAGAGGGTCTTCTCTGTTCATGTTGTTGGGTGTTTTCATGATTTTGATGGCTTCCTGTATTAGCCTGGGGTAGTTTCTTTTTTCTTTCATGATGATTTTAGCTTCATCAAAAAGAATGTCGTGACCAGGCTGACTCCTGGCGTGTTCCACGATGGTATAAAGTTGGAATAGTTTTTTATTCATGGCCCTCTGGTGCTCTCTCAGTTGGACTTTCAAAGCTGTGCAGGTCACTCCAACGTATGATTTTCCACATGAACAAGTAACCCAGTATACTTCTTCGTGAAGGTCCTGTGGCAATCTGTCTTTGGGTCCCGGCATGATATCTGCCGTCTTTTTCACACAATCGAACCAGGTGGTTACATTGTGCTTTCTGAGGATCCTTGAGATTTTCTCCGAAGTTCCGTAGACAAATTATTGGGATTATGACATGTGCCTTGGGTTGGGATCATCTGTCTTGCCGGTCCTTTTGGGGTCCATTGTCATGTTCCCTTCTCTGGTTTCTGCTTTCGGTTGCCGTCTCTCTTCCTCGAAGGCCCTTTTCAGGACCAATTTGTCACTAGCCATTGCGGCTCAGTACGTCCACCAGGTGTTTCTTTTCCGGTACTATCAACTCAGTGTCAGAGATGTCATAGGCATGATGTACCAGTCGCAACCAAAGAGGCTTTCTGTCCTGGGTGATGATGGGAAGTGGAGTTTAGATAGCGGTCGGTGTGCTTCTTCTTCCTGTATACTGCATGCCCAAGCTTCCCGTTGTTCTTCTTTTTCACGAGTCCAAGAAGGGCAGTTGTTTGTCCTCCTCTATCTCCATGGTGACTTTAATGGCGTGGTGCTGGGCATTGAGGTGTTCTAAGAATCCTTGCAAGTGTTAGGTTTCATGTGGCCGGATGACAAACGTTTTGTCTAAATGGAGAGAATGAGTGGACAGAGGAGGTGATAAACAGTGTTGTGGATGATAGAACTCCACTAAACACTGTCCAAAAGAGAAAATAATATGGGATCAGGCATGGGGTAAGAGGGAATGGGATTTCATTTACAGCAGCCATTGTGGGAACAGTAGATACAGGGAGAAGAGAAGAAGTAGTAATAGACTTGAAATATTAGATGAGGTAAAGAGACCATGGAGGAAATGAGGAGACCAAGGAGAAGACTTGAGGGACAGGAGCAGATGGAGACAATTGTGGCGAAGGAGACCTGTCACATAGCAGAACATCTTATGATGATAATGAGCATTTTTGTGCTCATGCTGTTTTCTTAGTGTCAATGCAACATAAAGCTGTGAAGCCTTTCTTGGGGTATCTTTATAATTATTATTTACGGTAATACTGGGGTCCCTGAGGTATGGGTCTCAGGAAAGGAGTACTGCATGCCTTGGTCGATGCTCAGCACTTGCCAAGAGTCTTTGAATATTTCTCATACATCCAATGTGCCTCTCATTGTCATCATATCACAATAAATCAATAGAACACTTGGATTCTCAAACTTTACTATTTATATTTACATTTAATTGTTTCAATAGTGGGCCTATGGGATATTCTTGCTTGGACTCTCACATACTCTAAGAGTAGCCTCCACAAAATGATCTTTTCATCATTTTTCTAGGAATTATAGTTTAGTAAGTTATCAAGCTTAAAGAAACAGGATGGGTTTACCTTTGTGACAATGATTTGTTACACATATTAGCTCAAATACCCGACCAACATCTGGGAGTTCCAGGTTTGAATCTCAGTAATTTACTATATTATGCAGAATCTATTTAATTTAGAACACATTAATAAAAATAAATTAATAAAAATAATAAAATTTATTTTCCCTATGTTCATTATGAAATTGGTGATATAATGTAACTTTCCCATCGTAATGGTAACCTATCTTCAGGGTATGCTATTGCATTTAATATAATTTTTTCCTTGGAATTGTTATTTTGATTAAATTTTATCATAGCAATGGAGGAAATAGTGGCAAAAATGGGAGTCTTTCACTGACAAAGATGCATAATGTTGGGCTAAATGGCCTGCATACTGTTATGTACATGTACAGGTGTGGTGTGGGACAAAATATGTTGAGGTACATCTAGTATTTGCATCAGTCTGCATTCCTTCATGCACTGTGTTTTTGTTATGCATTGGCGTTTGACAACATTTAAATGAAAAAAAATAGTGCAGACACTTGGATCGTTTCACTCATATTTTTACATTCTGCACTTTGGCCATATTTTTTATGATCTATTCATCTTGTTATTTCCTATGAAATTGACAAGCAGCCTTTAAAAATTCAGCTTTATCATTAATGAGATAGCTTATTCACACTTCACAGCTAGTATTTCAATCAATGAAAATTATCATTCCAGGAGCTAATTTGCTTGAAATGTGTGGGAAAGTAAAATCTTTGGAAGATGGAAGACAAATGATAAAAAAGTCGCTTCATGATGGCTCTGCCCTTCAACATTTTTGCACTATGATGAAAATTCAAGGTGTAGATGCTGATGTTGCCTCTAAGGTCTGTGTCGACCCATGGTCAGTGCTGCCATTAGTTCCAAAGGCCCAAGTGACCACTTTAGTGGCAGCAAAATCAGGTCAGTATGTGCATGGATTGGTAGCACCTAAATAGGGTAAAACTATGTTCTAAGCATTGCCATACAAAACACCATAACACACCATATTTGAGGATGAAGTTGTAAAAATGATAATAAAATGTTCTTCATGTTTTGATTCAGGTCTTACGTATTTTAAGTGTGGAAGAAGTATGAAAACTTAATAATAATTATTATTTTGAAAAACTGAATTATTAAATTAATTAAATTTCAAACATTAAGATAATTGATATGCATGACCGACTGATCAAGTGGATGGCATATTAAGGGTAAAATACAATAGTGACTATGGACTCTACTCTCCCTATGGGACTATCTAAGCATTTGAACTTTGGTTATGATTAAATAAAGACAGACGGACTTAAAAGTAATACTCACTATGCTTAACCTTTTGGTACTCTGATCATTAAAATAAAAGTAACTAAGACTTGAGAAAATATTTCACAACTTGGAATTTTGCGCAAAGCATTTTTTTAAGGGTTTTAAAAGTTGAATACTACATCTGAGGTGCATGGAAGTGTGTTCATTTATAATATTTCTCATTCATCATTGAATTAATTAAACAGATGGTATAAATAACAAGATGATGATTATAAACCACCAAAAAAACATATATTTTCTCATATTTTGTTAAATGACTTTCCATATTATTTTAAAATATTTTTCTATACGTGATCAAGTCACTGCACTTTAAATTTTTGACCCTGTCAAAAAAATTCTTATCAATTTTAATTTAATTTCTGTCATAGGTATTATACCTATTAAAGGTAGGGATTGGATTGGCCCCTAACAAGTATTACTTATTACATATCATGTAGCCTTCTACTTGCGAACCCTATAATACTTTCCTCCTTCGGTTTTTGTACCTTCTACCTTCCTTTATGCCATCTAAAAAGCCTATTCCTTCCTCTTTCTCCCTTTCCTAACATTCTCCTTTTATTCTTGTGAAGTCTCCCTGTAGTAGTCTTCTTGTCTCACTTGTATACCCTTCTCTCTCTTGTATAGTCAATGCTGTACTTTGATATTCTAGGCAAATAAAGATATTATTGTTAGTGTTATTTCTATTATGGTCCTCAGCATCCCATTATTTCTCAGTGCCTCCACCACCACATTTTTCATTTCTTATACGAATTTCACTGAGCAACTTCTTCTGTTCTCCCATTATTTATAAGTTTATATTAATAAAATAGTAACTGTTATAATTATATAAATGTTTTTTGTTAGCATTCCTCTCCTTCAAATTTATTTTCTGCATTAGTTTTCAACACTTTGTTATCAAACCAACAATTAACATTCTTATTTTTCCCATTTCTCTGTTGACTTAGCTAATATTAATGATAAGATGAAGTACAATATAATTACTGTTGACTAACTTCCCAAGTGCTTCATTTCAATGTGGCATGATTAGCTAAAAATGTTGCATTCTTGGATGAAAATACATAAAGAAATATTAAATTGATTATCCTTGGCCAAGAAAATCCATAAATCTTTTTCACTTTTTTAACTTATTATACCTCAGTACTACCTTTTCTGCATGCAAAGGTAGTACTAAGGTGTAATAAGTAAAATCAAATCACATCAAATCACAGTATCAACCTGAAGGTTGGTTTGGTAGGTGATGGTAGACCTCACCCAGTACTAACCCCAAAGGCATGTGATATTCACACATCAGGGCAGGGTTGCCAGTTCCTTTCCCTGCACCTCCACACTAAAGGGTCCTACTGGACCAAGGGTTTTTTACCATGTGTCGAACCGTAAAGCTGATGATTGGGCTTGAAATTTTCTGTAATAAAACTAAGTAAATGCTTGATTGGTATAGAAATAATTGTTCTGATACTCTAAGAGCGGTCTCATGATGAACTAGTTTGCCTTACAGTATGCAAAGTCTTTTGATTTTTCATCTATGCATAGAGAAACAAGAAATTTTTTAAAATTTAGAGTTTATTCATAATACCTAGTATTAAGTAGTATTGTGAATACTTTGTGGTGTCTTACTTTGTATTGAATATTGACAAAAACTGGTATTAACTACTCACTGCTGTTGAAAACATTTCATTCTTGCCTTTTTAAAGCCTCTACTCACAGGTAAATGGTGGCATACTGATGCAACAACTTGTGTGTGAAAGATCCATGATAATATCTAATCTGAGTAATAGCAAACCTTTTTCTGATTATACTCTACCTCTATCCTTCTTCTCCATGCATAGGTATTCATTGTTTTTTGTGACTCTTCCTCCTCTATTTATTATACTTGGTTTCAAATGTTCTCATCACATGATATATTTTCATGTTTAAATATTCACGCATACATATCTATATAGCTATCACATGATAGAGATTATATTTATTTGTTGCCAGTTCTTTTTGTGTGAGCATTTCTTGAAACACAAATGAATTATAGCAAATGTCTCTTCTGTTTATGTTATGCTTTGAATCTAGGTGTAGTTGTGAGTCTGGATGGTTTGACAATTGGGAAATGCTGCCGTGATTTGGGTGCAGGGCGCATGACGTTCTCACAGGAAATTAATCCAGGTGTGGGTGTTCGACTCCTGGTAAAGGAAAGCCAAAAACTGGAGCTTGGAGCTCCATGGATGGAAGTGTATCACTCTAGTCCCACTCTTCCTGAAACAGTGCGTGAAAGGCTCCAGGGAACAATTGAAATTGATGAACATATATCAGTTCCAACAAGAAATTCTGTTATAATAAAAGTACTATAATGTTCATTAAGATGAAAATTCAAAAAATGTAAAAAATTGTAGTACCATCATCTAATTTTCTTTCCCTGGGTTCCACGAACCCCAAATACAAGACCTTGATTCTACATATGACAAGAACTAAGTACATACTATATAATAAAGTGCCTGTAAAAAACATAATAAAACCTAAAAAAAAGTGTAAACTTCTCCAACTTAACTGAACTGAAAAAGTTTTTACTCCATGTTAAGGTTCACTCCATAGCTCATGTATATAATACATAAATATAAAAAAAATCAAGTCACAGAAATCAACCCGAAGGTCAGTTTGGTAGGTGAGGATAGAGCAAGCTTCGTTTTTGAGCATGGGTTTTTCACACACCCATTGTACAAAGAATTATTCAGAATAGGCCGAAAATGATAATTATGGGTGTGAGTGAGTGGCTAGAACTAGCTCCTCCCACCCCTCCCTTTGCATGTCGACTTAATCCCAGGTTGTTTTTATGCCTATTGGAATTGGCTTTTATTTTGAATTCAATGTTTGTTACTGACCAGTCACAGATCAACTTATATGTGGTCCAAGACCTGTAGTAATCAGGTATCATAAAATATAGATAAAAGGTTTAGCATATTACTATTATGTTTACAATTTTTCAGTGATATGATACATGTTTTAGATAAATTAATTTGTTTTTGCAATAAAAGTAAATGCATGGTAGAGTGATTTGAAAATTAGTGTTTATTTTTACTGGTGCCTGTGATTTACTAAGAATCGAAACCTAGAGTTCTTGAATTTATAGGTTGGTTGTTGAGATGCAATCCAGTACTCTTATTGAAGAAGTCTTGTATCATGTTTCTTCCATGTGCACATTTTATTTTCCAACCCAGGGTTCGAAACAATTATTCTGTAAGATCATTCTACTCTGAAAATGATTTACAAATCGGAAAAGGTGGAGGATTGTGATGCTCTTTCAACCTTTGTAAGGAGGTTGTACTACATATAAGTCTCAGGTCTCTAATTCATGTCGTTTCTTATTTTCATAGCAGTTAATTTTTTTGGATGATATATTATTGAATGATCCAGCTGATCTTCACAACCCTTTTGACGTCTGAATACAAAATAATAGTATTCCTTTTAGTAGCAATAAAAATTTCTCTCACCGAGAAGCCTATCACACACAATATGGTGGGAAATCACATTTCTTTCTCTTTTTCACTACCACTAGTATTTTTACCGAAATTTGGTAATAAAGGACGCCTTTCCTTGTGTTTACTCCGATCGAAAAGCCCCGTAATAGACACCATGCAAGGATTGTTTATGTTTATCCTGCACTGACTTCTTCGAATCACACTTAAGAGGAGACTCAAGGCTTAGTCGGAAGCGAACAGCGAGGAAGTACAGCCTGGTGTTTCAGAAATCTACGCGAGTTCTGTATCGATAAGAGCCGCTATTGATACCTCTGCTCAATCCATATCTTCAGGTACAATCCTTATAATATTTCCCAGATAAATAAGAGTAAGATTTGTTAACTACTGGAAGAAAATGAGTGGATTCATAACAAAAATTAAATCAATCCAGCAAAAACAAAAGTTTGATAGGCGAAGCTCAGCTATAACCGAGCACAATGGCCACGGTGCATGAAATTCACACAATCGGGGTAGGGTGCCCAATTCCTTTCCTTGTGCTCTATCCCCGCCACATCTTACCGTGCTGGCCGTCTTCGGGGCATATGGAAAGGGGAATTAGGTTGCCTGCCATTAGAGTAATTGGTAGTTATTTGAATCATGTGCCATTTAACTGTCGTAATTTTTGCTCCTCCTGTTTCCTACTCTTTTGGTTACAAAATGCGCAAGGGAAAAAAAACCACAGTAATCAAGTCGAAGATTGGTTCGACGTTTAAGGGCAGCACTCGCATATTCTAAGGCCTATACTGCGTGTGGAGTTCACACAACAGGGTATGAAGGGGTGCCAGCCTCTTTCCCTGTTTTCCAAGAAGTTCTAGTACCCGAAAAATCACACGGCTTGGGTGAAGCTGAGGATGACCAGTGCTATCGTACCCGGGTCATCCTGTAAGGAGCCCAGCGCTCTACTAACTTGACTGCCACGCCCCTCTCATCAACAAAAAGCGTACTATATTTGATAAACAGGGGGGTATAGGGTCATGGATGAGCACGCGATGAGATGTCACCAGAGTATTGCAAGAACAAATCCCTTACATAGTGAAAAACTTTAATTAAAGAGACGAGTTTTATATTATCTACAGCAATTTAATGGCTGTGATAGTACAGTGTGAATGTACCATTGGTTTTTTTTCTATTTTCCTTCGCCCTTTTACGTTCGTGATAGAATTCCATACCTATATTGCACAGGAAATGATATCTTATATAATTTCCTAGGTCGAAAAAGTTGAAGATGAAGAGTATGTCGATTAATTACATCGAGATACATGGTTATGCGGCCAGACAAAACGAAAATTTAACAATATTGTTAATTTAAATAGGGGGTTAAATCACAGACGTGAATTCGCATGAAAATAGGTATTTTAAAATTAAATTGTATGAATGATAATTTGTAATGGTGAAAGATTTATTCAAATTGATGCAATGGATTACTTCTACGAAAGAATGCAATGCAGACTCTGATATGAAGCGTTTTTAGGCCAATGGCGCATTGACGAATGAAGGTAGCTGCTCATATGATGGATTTGAGAGGCGTTTTTCTTTGAGGGTGAGCGTTTACGAAAAATAATTTGAATAAAAGTATTTTTTTAATAATAGCATACTATTTTGTCTGGGGCAGATTTACGAATGTTAGAACGAGTTTGATTTTATCGAAATAATAGGGACGGGGCTATCGGACGAATAAGCTTCCATTGTAGGTAGTGGCCGTCTAATAGCATTAACAGAGAGTGAAATCAGAAAAGGATAAGGGGAAATATACAAGATAAATTTTAATTGAAAATGTAGCTTGAAATTCTGGCTTCTTACAGGAAAAACTTTACTAATTTCATTGGATGTATATTTAACGAATGTGAACAAAATTCACTGAAATCAATTCTCTTCACAATATAGCTAACTTTACAGAAATTCGTTCAAGCTAAGTAATTATTCAGTTTCAGTTGGAGGACAATATAGAAACAAATCATACGCATCTGCAATTTGCTGGTTAATTTCATGGACAGCCACACCGATGGCACTAAAAGAGAAGTATAATAATATCAATATAATCTACGCTATCAACCCAAACAATCAACGACATCACTTATCTACCTAACAAATATAGAAGTATGGATCTGAATGGTTATAAAATTTTCCATGCCAATGGTAACAAAATTATAAATTTCCTTTAAAAAATCCCCGAGTTACTTAAAAAGTATTGACATTTTTTCATAAATACGTTTTTTTCTTGGCATTGGCCGTAAACTCTCTATGGCAATCTTGCAAGAACGTTTGCGTGCCTTTATAGCTAGTAAAACTATTAATAAAGCAGTAAAATTACAACCCGAGAAATATTCACTCATAAATAAATATTGTGAATGACAGAAAACTTCGAGCATACAGGATGTGAAAAGAGCAATACATATACTTTATCCACGCATTGTACGTCTACTCAGTGCATACACAGTGCATGTTAAAATAAGTGCTTAAAAGAAACCAATTTAGTTCATTGTAAGTAAACATGGGAATATTTACACCCATATCAGTGAAAGGCTGTTTAAAATTATGAGCATTAATTTATCTTTTGTTTAAATTATTCAATATTTTTTATTTAAAACTCGTTGAGAAAAAAAGAACCTGTCGTATTTAAGCATAGATCAGGATCTCCCAGTGCTCAATAGAATTTAGATCCTTTTAAAACCCGGAATTATGATTCTAATAGAAGCTTTAAAGATTAAACGGATTTTTTATTGCAATAAAATAATAATATGTAATGCCAACAAAATATAGTTTGCAAGCATTTACTAGCATCTTCATAGCAGAAGACTAGTGAAGACGAAACTATGGGGGATGGTTTTTATGGCTCAGAAACTTGGTTGTTGTGGTAGGACAAGCAGAGGTGGAGACTTATGAGGCGTAGATGAGAAGGATGGAAAAAGTGGCAAGGATGGAAATAAAAACGAACGAACTAATACCCGGGCATGGTAGAGGAGGGGAGAAAATTATTGGGAGATATCCAAAGAAGACAGAAAAAGTGGATGCAGTGCGTTCTGAGCGGTGATGGATTGATGAAGAATGTGATAGAGGGGAGAATATTAGGTACTGGTAATTGATACAGAGGGAGGAAACGATTAGGCATGTTGGATGAAATGAAGTAAGAAAGTATACGAAATTGAAGAACGGTTCATTGCAGTGTTAGTTGCTGCGGTTTTCGTGCCGTGTTAGCGGTGGTGTCCATCAGAAACATACACTAACCACCAAGAATAATAATTTATCTCATGAATAAAAGGCAGAGGTACAGTTTATAATAGAAATATACTCCGAAAAGGTTACATATTTAATCACGTAAAGGGTTATTGCATTATTTTAATCAGCATTGTTTAGACCTTTAATGCTTGGTCTGGTGCTTCCTGACATTTGGTAATTCTACATTAAAAACTCAAATTGAGAAACAACTATTAATAAATGGTAAGGTTACTTTACGAATTTATTACAACACCTTACTGAAGTCATACGTTATGAGTAAGTTTTTCCCTTAATTAGATTTTTTATTTCCAATTCCTCTATGTGATCTTCATTCTATCGATTACCGTATGTGACTAGATGTAACCGAAATATAAGACGCCCTATAAGGCCTGGCATCGGGCAATGAATTTCGGTAGCCGGTTTTTATTTTTGAAAGCCGACCATCATACATACATACGAGTGGGAGGCGATCATAGGGCATTCAGTATGAGCAGTGTAAGCCAACGCCTGCTGATTATGCAACGTGCAACTCATGCGTGTATGCGAAATCGTCCTACTTTACGGGGCTCGAGGAAAAATTACTGTTCTTTTCATCAACATATCCTAGCGTTGGTATGGGCCGTTACTTGGTGGAAACGATTCATCACCATAAAAGACAAACAAACTTGATTTTTACACAAATTTTAATTTGAACACTACCTAGGTTTCGCTAATTATGTCAACCCCACTCGAAAGAATCCTTCCGCCAATGTTTTTCATTCCACTTTGGCCCGAAATCGCTCCAGTCAGAGTCCCAGAACATTTTCTGTAGACGGGGTAATAAACAACATCCATGCTATGTATAAATCTCTGAAGAACTGGAGGTGCGATCCGAGATCAATCATTAATTACGGACTTTCTTCGGTGCATCAAAAACTAAAGGAATCTTTACTCATCTCAAAGTGAATGTCACTTCTATGCTCTAAACGGTTTAGTGTAATCCACCGCCGGCTTAGTGTTACTCAAACGCCGGTGGCTAAAAATGAGATGATAGACCCGTGACATGCTTATGGTTAACTAATATTTGTTTACTATTGATTCTAAACAAAATCACTAAATTAATTACTTGCTTTTTTATCAGAATAAGAAATTTTCATGTCCTGTACAAAAAATAATGCATGGCTTCCGCTGAAATATGAAGAAGGTTGAAAATTTACGAGGCAGGCATTCTTATTAGTTAGGATTAGTTTTATAGTTCGGCATTTATGTGCCGAACTATAAAACTAATGGGGTGACTGTTGTAGGAGGAGCGAGAGAGGGGTGGAGTTGGAAGACCACTGAAGTCTTATCGGTGATTATTAACAAAATAATGCTCAGGAAGGTGTTTTAAATCTTCGACACCATTTTTATGAATACCTTCTGTTCGTTTTCAGAGTCGGGACATAAAAATCTGAGATGTAATATTTGCGTCGGTCATGAAAAAACTTGTTTAAGTTTATTTTTGAATATTTATGATACAGGTCTCCTTCCGGTCCCAATGGTACCATCAAATTGGATCATCGAAAAAAAATTAGGAAATTACAACAAAATAAATATTGCATAATATAATTATAATATAATAATATAATATAATAATAATATATATAATATAATAATATTATAATTATAATATGATTATAATATAATATAATAATAATTGAAAATATACCTTAAAAATAGTTAATGACGTGTAAACAATAATATTCAGCATTTTAATGCTGAATAATATTGGTAAATAATATGGTAAATTTGTAAAAGTAATTGTTTTCAAAATCCATTTAAATAAATGAAAAACTAAAGGTTTTATAACAGTAAAATAAATCTATTATTGAATTTTCTAATCCACCCACATCTTGGAAATAAGATGGAAAACACGTTTTACTGATTAATCTCTGTTAAACTGTTGATTGATAATTATTAATATGAAAAATTTCGATTGAAATTCAAAAGATTTTTAGCTCTCTATCACTCAAGCGATTCCACGAATTAAACGCGTGAGGTATCTCCTCACTAATGGTGCACACGGACAGATTTGTGACCCGTGGGGCCTAGCGCTAAGCCTTTAATGGAGCCACTAAATATCCCTTCACCTGAATTACCATGATGGAGTGCAAACTTACTGACACTACTGATCATTAGATGTTGCATTTAAAAATGCGAATGTTTAGGTAATTACTGGCGAGTTCGATCAATCAAAATATGCAGCCTCTCGTACGAAATAAACGGGAAAGTTGCTAAAGGAAGCAAAAGAGAATCAGGGGAAGTGGAAACACTGTATAGAGAAAATTTATGGCAAAGAGATTAGGTAGCTACTAATAAGAAACTAGCCTAGACATAAAAAGAGAATGGGATGTGAGCGAGGATAACATTTGCCCAGGAATACTAGATAGAGAGATCGATGAATCACAACGGGAAATGATAGCAAACAGATAGATAACATTTTTTTACAATACAATACAATACTATTAAAAACAATAAGTTGGAATAGATAACATCCCTGCAGAATTATTAAAAGGATGGGGGCAAATGGGAGGAATATAACTTTTATTCTAGAGAATATTTTATGAGTGAAATTTATGAGAGAGGAGTTTGCCCTTCAGAGTTCATTAGGCCAGTTTTAATCCATGTCCCGAGAGAGAGTAAAGAGCAGGATTTGTACCATAAGTTTAATTTTACATGCGTAACAGGTGAGATGAGAATCATAAATTAAAGCTTATATAATAAAACAAAGAACCACCTAAGATAATATAAGATTGGATTTAGAAAAGGGAAGGAAACACGTGACAACATTGCAAAAATGAGAGCACTAACAAATAGGATATAAGGTGAAAGCGACTTATTTTGAACCCTGTATATAAACCAGAAGGCAGATGTAAGAATAGCGCAGGGAGACTCGGGATGGGATGTGGTAGGAAGAGGAGTAAGAGAAGGGTATTCGTTGTCGCCGGTACTATTCTGCTTATATACTGAAGACATTTTAAAGGGGGAATAGTAAGGGCTTGAGCTGGGAATATCATTGGGCGGTAAGATGATTACATCAATTAGATATATTAGCTATAAGAAACTGTTGGTTGGACGGTCAAGGGATTACAGAATCAATGCAAGAAGTATGGGATGAAGATTAATCATAATAAAGAAAAATGAATGAGATTTTAAAGAAGCAGAAGGCTAAGTTAAACATAAAAAAAGAAGGAAATAAACTAAAGTAGGTGGAGCATTTCACGCATATTGATAGTGGTAGTATTTTGGTGGAAAATGAGTATCGTTGTTAGACATTTGGAAAATAATTGTATAGGCCAAATAGACATTTACATAAAGAAGAGAATGAATGACAGTTATGCTATTTAATTATGCAATTAATATATCAGCAAATACTTTTATATGCAGTAGAGAGTTTCATGGATCCAAATCTTGGCCTTTGAAACAAAAGGATGGGCGGAGATTCAAGGTTTTGAGATGTGGATTTGTAGAAGCATGGAGAAAATATTTTTGACAGAGAGGACGATTAACGACCAAGTTTAAAATAAAGTCGGAGAAAAAAGGGAGCAATACACTAATTTGAGAAGAATTTTTGACGGAAATAGTCAAAGCATTAAGAAACTTGGGAGAAGAATTTAATTAGGTGTAGAATAATTAACAGGTGTGAGGGAGTTGATCAGAGGAAAACTTGGGGAAGAACGTAATGAAAACTCTAGTGAAATATTTGATATGGAGTGCAGTTTTGTATGGTTCGGAAACTTGGTCGTTCAGGAGAGAGGTCAAGGATTAGGATTAGGGGATTTTGAGATGTGAGCATTGTGGTAAATGGAGATGAAATGGATGGAGGATGCATTGTAATGCAGTGGAATGTTGAAGACTGATAGAGGGGAGAATATTGGTTACGTGGAGGATACGAATAGGCATGAAAGGTGAAGAGTAAGGAAGAGCAGAAAAATGGTAGGTAGATTTTAATGGAAGCTGCTAGTGTATTTATTGTAATGTTACAGCCAGGGTTGAAAATGTAGCTCCTAACAAAACCACCGTTGTTATAATTTTACCTGATGTATCAAAATTCCAGACAAAATTGTAAAAAGTTGTGGAGACACAAATTTTGACGGAAATATTGCAACAAATCCTCCAAGTCATTTACAAAACCTATTTATACCTAAAATGTGTATTTTGGAATTGTCTGATGCAAGAGAAATCATTATTCAAAAAGATAAGTGTAATAGCTTTCAATTACGATATCGTGAAAGTAGTGATAGGCATGTCATATGCAAATATGCTACACAGATCTCCCGTTACAAAATTTCCCCTGAAGGAAAAATATGAGTGGACAAAACCTTCAATAGATATAATATCTCTGTGAGAAGCTAACTGATACAATCGGACTTCTACTTTTGACAAACCTTGAGGGCAAAACGTTACACTTGTGTAGCCAATTTATCTCACTTGCTGTATTCTCCCCGAGGGTTTCCTTTAATTTACGGCTCCTGGTCGGGTGCTCTCCTAGGAATACTAGCACTCTTCAGAGATTATTCATACAGTAAGTGAGGTAACTTCGTGCGTGGGAGTGTAGCTCATTAAGGTGAGTGTTTCCGTAATTATTTTCGTCGAACTCAATCATGAGCATGAGTGCGCGTTTATATTAGAATATTTTGACTCAATTGTAGTAATACATGTTAGCTGATTTTTTTGAATACGAGTTACATGTGATTTCAAGGACTAATATTTTCAAAATAGACTACCTCAATTTTTAATAAGAATGCATTTTGTGATATCATGACATTTTCGTGGATTGCTTTATAAATCATCCATTGATTTTATTTTATCTATATACCTTACATTAAATATTTGATTTGAATTTATCAATGAAACTCGGAACCATTCAAACAGATCGAGTTATCGTGCACACAAAATCTCAATCAAATATGTAAATACACACGCAGAGCAGACGTCATCGTGAAAATGGACGAAGCGTGTTTTTCCGTCGAAAAAGAGTTGAAGTCGAGTTTTTAGTTTCTCCAAACGTAGGTAGCACAGGGAAGGGAAAGTGTTGCAGTAATGAAAACTTGAAAATAAAAAATGAAAACAAAACGTTGTTACCGGGTCTTCAACAAAAAGACACGTTTTGAGGTCTCCTGAAACACGGTGGAAAATAAAAAAAAATTGAGACAGAGTTCCAGAGATAAAATAAATGTGACAGGCTCATGTCCTCATAAAAAACACGGCAGTATGTATTTCTACAAATATTGTCCAGTAACAGCTAAACACATTTATTTTCAGTGTTTGTGTGTGTATTATATATAAATATGATTGAGATTTTGTTGGAACGTAACTTAAGAAAGTATTTTCTGAGCAACACGAAATTTAATATTCAACATTTTAACGAAGAGTAGAGGAACTGGCTAGTTTTGAACCACATTGACCAGCTGGAACTGACATTTTAGTGAGGGTCATTATACTATTTTATCAATTTTGACTTAAAAAACGAATAAAATGTTAAACAAATTTAAGCAATAAATATGACTTTCTACCTAAATTATTTGATAAGAAGAACCCTCTAAGGTATATTTTGAAAGAAAGATTTCAATGCACTACATTATCATCAGAATTATGGAGCTTGTAGCAATGATTTCAATTGGATTGATTGAAGGATTTCTACTTATTAATCCTCAAACTTCTTCCATTTTTGTTTCTAGTAATTGAAAATATTGGTTATTCTTATGAATAACTATCTATAGAATGGTGAAGCTTCCCTACACAATGAGCAGCACCAACACTTTAAGGCCGGCAGGAGAGTTTAACTTCTAAGTTTTTTTACAGGGTTTTTTAACTAAAGAAATGCCGATGAATATACAAAGAGGCGATAGGATCATTCTTGAGGTTAGTTGTGGGAAATCGGTGACCTCTTCTCCCAAGTATGGCCTGTTCTCTGACCTATGGAGCTCAGAGCGCACCAGCCTTGCGAACGACACGCTATTTGGCCATCCCCCATTTAAAGCCATACTTTCTCCGCCTCTACTTCCCTCACCATACTCTCGCCTTTGCTCCTCCTTTGCACTCCCTCGGAGCGCCCCCCTGAGAGCGACCCCGTGCCCACCAGCGGTTCCACTCCGCTTTGGGCACGTAAAATGTGGACCTTAGGATTTTTACGAGTGTTTTATAATTAATTTTCCATTTCAATACTGGAAAGCATGTTGATATACACAGGAATCCAAGTCTGTGGAGGTAAACGGCAGAGAAATCCATCTATGACAAGGACATTACCAAGTCAGAGCTTCTTTGGTTACTCCACTGAGGTTTGGGCCGAGCAATATCTGCCCCTAACTCGATGAAGTTTAACATTGGGCGCGGTGTGAATATGAAACAGACTCATCAGATCCATGGAAAACTCATCCTCCAACTTCTTCAAAGACGTTTTTCCCTACAGGAAACGAGACGGAAAAAAATCACCTCATCACCATTAACGAAACTCATAAGGCTTCTCTGCAATCGTCTAGGAACAATGTCAATGATAACTAGCGCTACGGTGAGAATGCGAGAGAAATGAGAATTTAGGCATTAAAAAATCAGGGGAAAACGTGGACAGTGTCTTAGCCCCATATTCCTGCATGGCCTGATCGTAAAAAATACGAAATTTACTCTTAATTTAACTTGTATTTACTTGGGGATGCTGATGTCCAAGACAGTCACCACCTCGTCTCGTCGTCGAGAGCAAAATGACTACTGATGCACAAAGAGCAAATATTGGAACGGCTGACCCCGTATGACAGGCGTCACGTGGACTTTAAAGTAACATGATTCCTTTAGAGAAAGTTGCAGGAGAACTCTAATCGTAATCTCAGTACCTTTCTGTGCCACTCGGGAAAGCGAAAACGAAGTTATACTTAGGACTGAGTGTACAACTAATCTGAGAAATCAAATCTGGAACGAGA
>LYUA01002750.1:15787-30068 GCA_002093875.1 Calopteryx splendens
ATTAATGTCTACATGTTTACTGATGCGAAATTTTGGAGAAACAAGCAACAGGTGAAAAAATGTGAGATGCAAAAATAGGAATTTGAGGAAAAAAAGGTGCGCAGCTTACACGAAATTCCGGAGTATTCGTGTAAGCCATGCTCCCCCTTTTTTTCACCGTAGTTTTAGGTGTGCGGCTTACACGAGTAAATACGGTATGTTCTTTTATGGTAGTTATGATGAAAAAAGATGCATACGAAAGTGTAGTATTGGTAGCTGACAAAGGATCAATTTTGCAACAACATGAAAATGTCGTGAAATTGCTGTAGATAAAAATAGGAATAAACAAACTTCATGGCTATTTATAATATTAAAAGAAAGATACACCTAACGTTTCACATGGTATTTTTCACTGTACATGTTTACATTCTGATCGCAAGCTTTCACGGTGGTTCTCATTATGTTTACTCCTGATAGAAACATTCGCACCAATGAGTGTAAGCAATGTGGTCCTTGCAATAACCATAATTTTTTCATGAAAATCTTATGGACACTTGATGGTTCCTCAGAAACTCTTGTAGTATCGGATGTCTTGCTATAAATCATACTCGTTATAACACGTTTACACTATATAATATTTTCCACAAGTATAGTTAAGCTGAGTATTGCCCCCCTCGTTCATCTATTCTTCATGAACCTTTTCCTGGTAAATTGACAGGTGGTAGAAGAATGTAAAGGAAATGGAATCTATTTTAATTCACCCGTATAATTAAAGCTTATGAAAAATTATTTCCATTACATGTATTATGTTACACATTCCATGTCCCATGCATTTTCTTTTTTTCAGTATTTGAATATTTCGACTTGTAAACCCATAACTTAAAGCCAAGAGATTGAGATCTAAGAACAAAACTTTATATTCTCCATTGTATTTGTTATCAAATGGAATGATTTGACAAGACAGTGATTTCGAAAAGCATAACCACTGTGCTCTGTGGGGCTTTGTTATCTTTAGCATACAGTTTTTTATGCTGGCATGCTTAGCAGAATATTTTTCTACTGAATTGAAAATAATGGGGCTTGATGTCTTTGTTGAAATTATCGATTCAGGCTGTTGATTTTCTTAGGTTGTTTCACAATAGGTAAAAATAATGTGTTTTTACAATTCATTAGATAAAATATGAACCTTCGTTGTTGACTAACAAACTTATTCTTTGATTGAAACATAATAAAGAGAAAAATTCACAGAATTAGGCACACGTCACTGGTTTTTGATCATCCAATACTCTTATAGAATCTTATTATTGAGGAACTACTTATGATGGTAAAGCCTCCATCATGCTGAAACCATGCTCCTTTTTATTCAATACAAATAAGGATGAGAAGTGTAGCCTGTGAAGAAGAAATTGCACTTTCAGATTCTGGGGAAATTGTTTTAGGAGCATTTTAAATGGTATGCAACACAATTTATTTCTATGACATGAGCAATGCTGAGCTGGTGAAATGTTTAGGAGTCATAGTGTGAGCCTTCCGCCTCAGTTTTGCAAAGTTGCAAGCTCCATGGCAAGGTGACAGCATAATAGCAAGTTGTAAAAATGGCTGATGTCAGTATTGTATATTAGAAGCAACATGCTGAGATAGAATTTCTCCTTTCCATGGGGGAAAAAGTGTTGGAAATATCCATAAGCAGTTGTGTAATGTGTACAGGACTTGCTGTCCAATTCAATCAATGCCAAGGGATACAATTGATGTGGGAGTTCAATGACGATGTTGTGCATGCTGAGAAAAAGTGTTTGCTCGGCCAGGACTAGGAATGGTACCAAGGGGAATACATGTTCTTCCAAAATGCTGCCATAAAGCCAAAGAAACAGGAAACTTTGAAAAATAGTCGGTTGATCTGGCTGTTGTAGCAATCCAATGCCCAAGTTGCAAAGTTGTATGTTCTATAGTTTCAGAGAAGTAAATTGCGATGCATTACTTTTTAGCATCTTATGTAAATATGTTAAAAATTTACTATGAATTTGTTTTGTTGATGATTAATGGTGTAGTAATAGAGAGAATGAGAGACCAAATTATGGATGAATAAAAGAAAGCTTAAATAAAATTCCTCCTCAGGAGGAATTTTATTTAAGCTTTCTTTTGGCTGAAATATGTTACTGAATGTCAATGCAAATGGATGTCAAACAACTATTAAATCACATCCAATTGCCATTTTTTATTTCACATGAAGCATTTTCACTGGCATAATTTTAATATATTTGCTGCTTTAATCTTGCAATTTATTAATATTGGTAATTATGCCAACAAATAAATTATTACCATGTGAAAATAAATGGTGCATATAATTCAACATCTCAACTGAAAGGAAATATGGTCACGTGCCTGCCGTTGATGTTTTCCTGTTGTCTAATTTGTTGGGCTGGGAAGTGGTGTAGAAATACTGAAGAAATTCTTTTCTTCTTCATTGTAACATTCTTTTTTGACTGTTAAATGCAGTGATGAAAACTTTTTTTAATGTAAAGGGTATATGTACATAATAAGTGTAATTTATGTTATTTACAGACTTCGTAGATTTTTAAAATCCATAATTTAGGGTAATATTTGTGTGCATTTAAAGTGTAAAAATATTCATTTGACCATCTACATTAACATTATATTTAGTATTAGAAAGAGGTCTAACAAGTGTAAGTAAAGATTCCCATTTATAATTCTGTTATCACAAAAAATATTACACATGTAAATCAATATATTCTCATGGAGTTTAATAGTAGTAATAATATTAATTGAAATATAGATAAAGCAAGTGTGACGATGACATTTAATACTGTCTGATTTAAGGTCTTGAAAGACCATCTTGAGAATGAGTTTAAATTTCCCCCAGGTACCTCCACAGTAGCTTGACAGAAGAGACATTTTATTTGGTAGACATTTTTTTAATAACACCTAACTTTTTAAACTTTTTTCATGATAAAGCTGTACTTGTATTAAAAGCATAGCATTTATTCGAGTATACAGTTCTCGCAGCCCCTTTACCATAATATTTCAAGGTTAGTGCGATAGTTCACATACTTGTGTCCTTTGCTTTGTTCAATACAAATAAAGTAAATCTTTTTTCATCACACATGCAATAGTATGCAAATAATGAATCACATTAAGACATTAAGACTTGAGGTATGAGATTAAAACTGAGAAGTCAGCACATCATTATATGCATCATTAGAAAAGTTGGTATGGTCAAACAGGTACTTCGAAAGCTGATCTGGCTATTGTAAATGGTTAAATGCTCTGCCTTGGTGCCACAGTGATTATATCAGTATTTTTTTTTTATTTTACAACACTTGAAAAAATTCAGGAACATACAAAAATATGCAGTGCAAGTACAAAATTATAGAGACAAATGAAGCAATGCAATTGAGTAATGGTATGTTTCAATGCTGCTGTCATGCATGGAAAATACAATCTGAATTAAATGATTGTAAATTGATAAACAAATATTATTCTTATAATTCTTCATAATTCTAAAACTGTAATAATTTTATTTTATTTAGTGATATAAACCATATTTTCATTGTTATTATATTGTAATTGGCACTTGAGCAGAAGTAGCAAGCGATAAAATATTTTTGCATGGCACTCTAAAGGAATAAGAGATTAACTTGAAAAGTATGTTATTTAACAAGATTTCTTAGATGTGGTAAATTATCTACAATATGTAGCTTATTATAGAGACAATTGGTAAATCTATCAACATTTTTGTAATTTTGGATGCATTGAAGATGTACAGAAACATGATTGCACCATATCCTTGTGTGTTTACACTGCCCGGACGGAAGAATGCAGGTGACTAATAGCTAGTTCTGCAATTTCACCACCCATTTTTTATGTACTATTATGCTTCCCTACATTAGAAGGAATCCACCTCCAAGTCTATTACAAACATCAGGTTTTGTTGTGTTATAGTGGCTGAAGACTCTGAAAAGGATTTGAGTTTAGGTAGCCACGTAGACCACCATTCGATAGGTGGCTACATTGCTTTTTGGTCATGTCTTCAGAGCTGTGGCATGGACCTTTCTGCATATCTGCTACAGGTGCATCTGCTTTCAATGTACTAGCTAGGATGTATATTATCCAAGGATGGTATATACTCTCTCAGTTTGAATTTGGATATCCAATCTGGGAAGGTCTTGGAGATCGATATCAGGATTGGTTACTGATAAGTGCCACTTGGTGGGTCAGGAATAATTCCACCAGATGATACACTTATCCTGCTACATGGTGGACTCAGTATCTACTGTACCATAAAAGAACAATGGCATGTTGATACCATAATGGTGTGTCAAGGATGGTAATATAAAATGCATAGTTGCATTGTGCAGGGTGTGCTGAACTGGCATAATAGCTATAGCCTGACAGGAAATGATCTAAGTCTCTGACTGGCCTCAGCAGTCTACCTCGTGTCCACTCGCTATAAATATTTGGCTATAGTGCACAAGGGTATTTATGGTACCATCCTGGCATGTGAGGATGAAACCCATGGTTTTGTGGAATGTAGGAAGACAAAACCTCCTTCTATAGCCATTTTTTTTTTTTTTTCATTTTTCGAAAGGAACACCCATGCATGGACTTCTCAGTGTGCTTTTTGAACAAGATGTTCCATTCATTACTCTTCATTTTGAATTACTTAAGTGATAGCATAGAAGTGTTGTTTACACATCCATGTGGAGGAAGATCCAAGTCCATACTTAAGTTCTTCTGCTGCCTTCCTTGCCCTGAAATAGAAAGGCCCCAGTGCCTGATTCAAGGTCTTTCACAAGATGCATTAGGGGATCTATGATGTGGAACACTGCATACTGTATCCATAACTACTCTGTCACAGAGATATGCCAAACTCGCCAGCCCTTGCAGCAAATAATTTCTTGTGGAACTTTGGTGATAAGAGATTTTGAATGAAGACTGCAATGGATTGTGTTTCTCACCCCCCTGTGGAGTTTTTGTGACTCGTAGGCTTTTGATTTCATGCATTGATCATTCAGTGTCTGAGACGTGAGCATGTTTGTGCTGAGAACATTGTTTTTTCCTGAAAGCTCAGAACTCCAGATTCATCTGAGAGTATTTACTATAAGTAAGTCAGTCTTTCTTTCACTGCCTTCATCTCCTGTATTCAATGCTGTGGAATTTTTTATTTATTCTTGCATCTTATTGTCAACATTATGACAAATGATGTTCCTTCCAATAAGTTGTGCATCATCCTTATACCTCTTGGTTGGGAATGTATTTTTCCTATCCAAAATCCATCCCTATATATCACTCTATTTGCATACAGTGTCAATTGCAAAACTACTAAGGTACCCTCTACCAAGCCCTAATCGAGTATTCAATTTTTTTGTTTTGGAAATGATCTTCCTATAGGCGCTTAAGTTGATGACTTATAAAATTTTCCATTAGCAGTAGGATTGAGCTACTTCTTCGACATGTCTTAAGGTCCTATATGCTATTTAACATCTATAGTTTAAGTAAAGAGCTAAAAAGCAATTTTAGTTTAACCATAACTTAATTTTCAGCAATTAGATGATTAAGCTGTAATTACGTGTGTTGATATATCTGATGCGATTAAGTGGTAGATATGATTTATAGTACTGTAGAACCTTCAAACTTCTAACTCTAACAGGAAGTAAAATATTTAGAAATAACCAAAATTTAAATAAAATAAAATTTAAACTTACCTAAATATGACAACAAAGGCAGCTGGATGGTGAGAAAAAGATTTTCAAGATGGTCTATTTGGGAGCAAACGACCAGAAACACCTTCACTTATTTCTGAGAATACAAAATTTCCTAATCACATATTATGAAATAAGATCTACTACCCTCTTAGGAAGTTATAAAAACTTATAAATTTCATTTCCATGATAGGCCCTGTGCCACTTTTAGTAAATGCAATAATTTGTTGAGGTGTAATTCCATCATTCGAATGTAAGCACCAATCGTGCATGCCAAAATCCATGATGCTGTATGGGAGAACACAAAAATGACAAAAATGAATCAATTAGGATGTGTGCACACAATAAACTAAAATGATGCCAAATTAATTAAATTCATCTGATAGTAGTATGGAAAGAGGGACTGAAAAATAGCACAGTTATTTGTGGGTAAGCAGGAGGTCCAAAGTTTCCCCATTAAAACCTTTTGTGAATAATAGACACAACCCAATCACCAACATTACTCAGCATCCCAAGTGTTTGCCAATTTAAGTGATATTTTTCTAATTTTTTTAAATGCAAAAAAACTAAACTGCATCATTTCTTTGATTTATCCAACTTAATGCTTGGAAAATGCTTACTTAATATATTTTTTAGCAACAATTTAAATGATTGTTACAATGAGAATATTGAATTTTCAAATTTCCCAATAAGCCGTGCTAATTACCCAATACGAGGTCATCCTGGGAAGTCACAGGTGGTACAGGGGAAGGAACTAGCCCCCCTACCCTGATGTGTGAATTTCACATACCATTGTGTTTAGTACTGGGTGAGCTCTACCCTCACCTACCACGAACGTTCTGGTTGATTACTGTGATTGATGTTTTGGATTGACCAACATCACTTTACCAAATTATATTATAGTAGTATAGTGGATCTAGAGAATTTTACATGAAACTAAGTGAAATCTAGCTCTTTCATAGGAATCTATTGACTTATTTCAGATAGAATTATATTAATGCAGTATCAATTTTCCTGCAAAGGAGATTTCAGTCCTGTGACTCCCAATTAGATTGGTAGGCCCACCATTTTCACTTACCCAAGGTTAGTAAGATGACTGGTTTAAGGTAATATTTTTATGTGAGGAAATTCCAGTTCACTTTTACTATCACACATTTTAATTTTAATTCTTTTCATGTTCAGCATAAATGTGTGAGAATTATAAATAACTTCTGGTTGAGCCACATGCTCTTGAAATGAAAGTGTAGCATATCTCTGCGCTTCTTAAATTACAGTAATTGTATTGAAGATAATATCTTTTTTCTGGTGTTCTTTCTCAGATGGAAAGGCCCTCGTGAATGATAAAGTAAAGACAGATGTGGAGGAAAAGGTTGAAAGTGAGCGTTTAAAAGAGGAAGAGAAGAAGGATGAGGATCCAGGTCCAAAGAGAGAAAGGGGTGGACGAGGGCGAAGTGGCAACCAGAGCAGTGCAAGAAATCGACAACAGAGTGGTGGTCCTCAATCTGCTCGTGGTTCTACTCAGTGGGGAGGATCTCGAGGTGGTAATTCTGCTGGGAGCAGATCTCAGCATGCTCCTGGAATGAAATGGACAGCAGAGGAGGAAGAAGAGGAGTCAGAACTTCGTGCTGGAGAAGGTGATTCTGAATTTTCAGCTGAAGAAGAGGGCTCTGGAGAATCAGGAAGGGAAGGAAGAGGTGGGCGTGGAGGTCAACTTCTTGGTGAACCTGAGAATGACATTGTATCCACGGAAAGAAGTTCAGGAAATCAGGAAGCAAAGCGTACTCAAGGAAGGGAAGGATTTGCTCCAAGAGGTGAGCCATCAAGGAGGGGAAGGGGAGGAGGTGCTGGCTTCCGAACTCGGGGCAATCTTGGTAGAAGAATGGATCGCTATGGACCACCACCTTCTGGTTGTCCATTTGGTCAGCCTCGTGAAGAAGGTGCAAGTGGAGAGGCTCTAGAAGACCAAGGTGATGGCAATGCTACAGAGAAGGGAAAGGGCAATAGAGGCCAGCCCCCAGGTCCTGTTGGAAGTGGGAAAGATGGTACTTCAAACCGAGCTGGCAAGTCAACACAAGGGTCATCATCTACAGTGCCTCCTCGGATGCAAAGGAGAGGAGAGACAGAAAGATCAAGAAAAGGTAGAGGTGGCCGAGGAGGTGGTAGTGCTGGGGAATCTGGTGGGCAGAGAAATGTAGAAGGAAGTCGGAAGCACGTAACTGGGCCAGAATCACGACAAGGGTCTTCTGATGTTGCAGAGTGGGAAACTACTTCTGAGAACAGTGATGCTGAAGATTCTGGAAGGGAAAGGAGGGAAAGTAAAAGAGGAAAAGGACAAAGAGGGTGGTCTGATGGAATTTCTTCCACCAATAACTCATCCAGTGGAGTGGTGGGAAGTGGTATACCTCCAACTTCAAGAGCCCCTGGTGCAGAGAAGAAATCTAGTTCCAGTTCATCAGGGCCTGTGGGCTCAGGGCAAAGAACAAGCCCTGCACCAACGTCTCGAGGAAAGGGTTCTGGAAAAGGAAAAGAAGATAGCGGAAACACGGAAGGATCAAGACGTGGAGGGGCTGTTGGGAGTGGGGGTCAGAATCGATCTGGCCACACTCCTTTGATGGGAGTGAGCCTCGATATTGGAGGAGAGAAGGCACTGGAAGGAATTGACATTGGAACATATTCAAGTGAGTGCTCAGTCCTTATTAATGTTGTGTGATAATTTTTTGTTCAGTGAAGTAATTCCCTCTGTGTAGTTGATACTGACATTTTATGTTGAATCTATGAATAGTTTTTGTTGGCTTTTATGTAGTTATTTTCTGCACCTTAGATTTTAAAATTTCTATAATGAATGTGTGATGTGAAAGCTTTAATTCCTTACCTGTTTTGTCAATCGTTTAATTTAAATGTTACAAAACAAAGTAAATTTTCATTCCAGAAAATGCATTTTATGGTTTTATGATTGTAAATAACCTGAGAAACTCACTTGGGGATTTACATTTCAGGGAGATGCCATAGAACAGTAAAAGTTATTTGATCTGTTACACCAAAGATAATAGAGTAGAGTCTCTCGATAGAGTAGATTAGGATTATGCTGCACAGTAAAAATTTCCTTGTGTTGATTATCTCAGTATGCTTATGCATGACTTATCATCAGTTAGTACTTTTTTCTAGTATGCCATTATAGTAATTGTGTTTCATTTGGTGTCGGCAAAAATTGCTGATTAAGTAAACATTTTTATCATTTTTTCTGATCTATCAATATCTAATAATAAACCTTCATTCATCTCAAATTGCTGTATATGGTTCACTGATAAAAATCTGCAATTGATTGAGAAAGTCAAGTTGAAATATAAGTTGTTATTTAATTATTTAATACACACAATGGGAAGAAACCAAGTAAATTTGCTTTTTTATATTTGTGACTACATTAATGTAAGCCAAATTCTGTCTTTGTAAATTATATAATACGTCAGCTGCAAAATTCAGCTAATTGATTAATGGTGTTTAGAGCTGAGTATCCTCTTAAATGAGAATTTGCAAAAGCTTACTGATTCATACCCAGATTCTGACATTCTGATTCCATCTGCCTTAGTTTTCATGATCTTCAGCTGCTATGCCTTAAATTTTGAAGTCTATGTTAGCTAAAATTCTCTTTAATTTACATTTCTTGGTTCGATTTAGCATTATTTTATCAGAAAGTCATATTGATACCCTCTTATAAAATTAGGTTTCATAAGTATCTAAAGAACATATTTTTTGGCAAGTTGGACACCACAGCTGTGTGAACTTTTGAAGAATTACACAGAATATGGTCTTAAATTACTTTTTAATGGTGGAAGACCCAAGTGGTTTATCTTATCAGATTTTAGTTGATTGCCCTTTGCCTAGTTGGTTCACTGCCAGGTACAAATTTACAGTAAAATCTCATTATTTTGATCCTGCTTAATTGTAAATATCACATAAGTTGAATGTTTTTTATATCAAAATATGTCTACATTTAAACTCTGTTATAATCTGGCCATGTGGCTTGCAAACATAATATTTATTTAAAAATTTCCCCTGAAAATTACGCACCATGAAGTGTTCGCACATTTCAAAGCTACATGTATACATTACAAAGGATTTCATTTCTACTATTCATTTCTCAAATAAAAAATCTTCACTCCTCAAAACATGCAGCATATTTTAAGTAGTCAACGTGAAATAAAATCAGATGCAATGCAAATGAATGCAGCATCTCAACCTTGAATCTCTAGTTCTTGAACAAATTTTAGTCTACACTTTTGATACCTAATGATGTCAATCAACCAACTTAATTCAGGGCTCTTCCCTCATGTAGAGGAGATGATAGCTTGCGGCAGGACCCATGCTGTTCATATAACTTACTGTTCTGGTATATTCATTGTTCTCGTCCCTACTTTTTTTTTCTCTCGATTAGTTAATGGTGGGTGGTAGAAGCAGAACTGTGCCTCATGATGTAGGAGAGGTGGAGGTTATAATCACCCAAAAAAAGGAGTAAACATATTACATTTTTACAATGTCAAGTGCTCACTTTAATCTCATTGCCCTTTAGATGCACCAACCAAAACTGCCAAGTGCATTAGGTGACCATGTCAGTGATTTTTTACTTGGATCTTAATACTGCCTCTCCTGAAGGTATCAAGTGGAGGGTAAGAGGAGCACTACAATGATTTGTTCCAAGCTCAGCACCTCCTTCCCTCACATCTGACAGTGAATAAGTAAATGCATGCCTCCTCGTCAGAAGAACTACAAGAGAATGTGTTGTGCATGTCCCAGAAATCAAATTAATAAGGTCCTGCCTGCAATTTGAACATCCCGTGCTCGTAGTAGCCATGCTTTGGTTTTTAGGATATTCTGTATGCCTAAAGTTATTGCAGCAGAAACACATTTTACAAATTCCTGAATAACTTCTTAAGCTAAACTTCCATATCCCGTGAGGGATCACATTTAATTAACGATTTGAGGTGAAATACAAGTGAATGTCAAGGTTGTGATGACGGAAATTTTTGGTATTCATTGGAATTATAATCCCAACATTGCTGGAGTTCTCATTGGCATAAATACTTTAATCAGCATTGTTTTCCTGTTACTTTTTAACCAAGTTGTCTACTAGTTGTGTCACCATTTGGTATATTTGGGTTCATTGTTACATCATTACTAGGGTAGGCATTCTACGGGGTTATTATCACCCAAAATTTGTATAAAAAATCAATAAATGTATTGATCATCATTACATGTGTTAATATTGTTGAACAAAATAATACAAATTTAACATTATAACATACTTCTATTTCTTTTCTCCCACTCGTGCTTTTATTTTTGTCAGTTGATGGTTTAAAACAGCCCAAACCAAATGGCATTTTTGGATATGAAGGCCAGTTCCATAATATGTCTTATTTATTCACTTGGGCCACTAGAAACACCTGAAATATTATTCCATATGCAAGAATTTTTTTCCAGGGAAACCAAGAATTTTATATCTTCTCTTTGGTGAACACAAAGGTTATTATAAAATTATGACCTAGAACCTTGCTAAACAATGCCACTAAACCAAGAAAATTTATCACAAAGAAAAAATTAAGTGTTAACTAAAAAATTACGAACCTTTTACTCACAAACATTCATTTATACAAACGTTCTGGAAGTACCATTATAATTTAAATCGGATCACTACCATAATTTTCCTAGATAGTAGATATAAAATTATATACATTCATATACAATTTGGTTTAGTTTAATGGATGTATAATCTATTTGACATGCTTAACAAACTATCTTAGAGGTAAATAGGTTTTTCATAAGTTGAGTGACATGTGAATTCAAATTTAAGTAGAAATGACTAAATATTGCAGGAAAGGATGTGTGCATATGGCATAGATACAACATCAGTACTATTTTCTTTGGGAAAGTGTAATAGTAGGCCTAAATTTTTCCCACTTATAACTCACTTTATTTGGGAAGCAATGGTTAAGGAGTTTGGTACATAGGTATTCTGCCCTTTTCAAAAACCATTCTTTCTGTTGACAAATAGAGAATCTCGGTCAGTTTTATGGCTTCTTTGTACTTTTTTATGGTAGAAATTATACTCATCAGATGAGATAAGTAGTATCTTCAAAAAGTAAGTACCGTTTTTATAAAAACTTCAGTTTTTGTTTGAATTTATTTTTACAAGGAAGAGTATACCTTAAACTATTTTTCGACATAATTTCCAATATTGTTGAGGCACTTGTCATATCTGGAGACCAATTTGTTTATTCCCTCCTCAAAGAAGGCACTGCCAGCGATGGCAAACACTCTCACTTGAAATTTTGGGAAACTCATTGCATAGTAAGGAAACCATGAAACATCCCACTTCTCACGAATTTTCTCATCAATTTTCCTGGCCAAATAGTCATTGACAATAGAAGGCCGCCCTCTCCTTGGTTCATCATGCCCATGTTTGGCCTTCGTTGAGATGTTTTACCCATGTTCTAACAATCTCTCAATACCTAAAAAGTCATTTTTCCCCCAGAAAGTTGCTAATTATTACTTTTCGCTTACCTCATTTCATTTAAAATAACCAAAAGAATTCATGGTGATAGTATTACCACTGGCATCACATTTACCTAGAATATCAATGGTTTTGGAGGCAACATTGTTTTTGGCAGTGAATTGTTTGTTTCCTGTGCACTGTAGTATACTTCAGTGAGCCACTTTATGTGACTAGTCTCTCTATGACTAAGGATGAAATACTGCTGTTATCGAGCAAGTACTGACAAAATTTTCAGGCATCAAGGTACCAATACTTAACAAAAAAGAATTGATCCACTATTTTTTTCAATATTTGACAATCACTTCCTCAGGCAATGCTGCTTTCAGGAATTCCACTAAATGGATAAAAGTTATCTGCATTATTTATGCATACCTATGAGTTAACCGTTCCTTTTGATGTCATAACAAAATATGCTTGTTTGTAAATTTTTGCCTGCTTTGAAAAAAATAAGTATCAGAGAAGTGGCTCTTGAAAATAATGAGTTTAAGTTATTTGTACCTTAAAAGTCTCATTTCATTTGTAGTATGAGCATTCCATGAAGTCTACAAGAAATTGTTTACTTGTTTCATAAATAGTACATAATGAATTTGATATTGGTTGAGATGGCCCTGAAAATAAGGGACAGAACTCAGTCATAACTACATTGTTTCATCTATCTTGTGTGTTTGATATAAAATTCATACTACACAGTATACCTCTCATATGTGAAGCATAATTGTAGGCTCATAAATAATTCGATATGAAATTGGCAAACACTAAAAAAAAACACCAATTTTAGAGGATAGAGCCGTGGTTGGCTGGTGTAAATTCCTCATGGTTTTATCTAGGCCTTTGGAAATACCCCCTGAATGGGGGACGTTTACAACCTCAAAAGACTATGGACCCATAAGGAAACCCTTGTGAGGGAACATGTAAAGGGGGAGAATAAAATAGTAGCATGTTGGCTCCGAAAGAGACTAGTTTTCCTTTCCCCTACGAATCATCGCTAAACCAATCATACCCACATAGTTTTGTGCATAAATATTTTTATGAATAACTTTGAGCTTGCTTAACTTATAAATCTTATCTTGCTGGCAGCTGGCTTGCTGGCAGCATGTTATGCTTTTTAATTTGAGACTGAGAATGCTGAAGTGGTGTACAATATGCAGTTATATTATATCAAGCATTTTTTGCAAAACTTTTAATTTTAAAGTTTTGCATAGTCTGAAGATTTTGTTTGCTGTTTGCATATGGATAAATATTCATCAAACTTACAAATATATGCATAGCATCTGGTTTGGAGTGGTTAGTGGCATCATACTCTATTTTGAGAATCAAGAAAAACTGATATTGACCCATCACTACTCATGACATTGACCTCCTATACAACTCTTGAGCTATAATCACATATCTTGGATTTCTGTAAGTTTCCCATTCAGGACAAGGAAGTCAAATGTCTTAAGTTGAGGAGAATTACTATTAGAGGAAATAAAGTTATAGAAGAAAGTTGTGAGGCAGCATTATTGGTTGTGTTACCTAATGTGGTTACTCTATGGTATTGCATGTCGCATTCTTTCTGGTCTTGCGTTTCCACTTGTTTGCCATTTTAGTTAACATTTTTATGTGGTGCCGTTTATAGGATAGTGTGTAAAATCTGAAATAAATGGAAATTATATGGATAAAAATTGACTCCTATTGGCAACTTAATATGGAGGGTTTTATGAAATCTACCTACTTCAGTTTTTATTTTCATTTAGTTTGTCACTACTTCGTCACTTTTTGTTAATTTTTAGAAGAGGTCACTATTTTACTATTTTTACAGTGTGTTGTTCCTGGCTCTCAAGTATGCTGCTTCAGATTCTGCTGAAAATTCTTCACTTTTGCTTGTTTTAAGTTCTCATTGTATTGATGTTATTCAGCAATAATAGTGTTGTTTCAGTCTTGCGTTTATCTTTGAATCGATTTCTCCTGTTATTGACTTCTTTCTTTTTCTCAGAAATTCACAGTGTAGGAGGACGCCTGGGTAGCTCAACTGGCTAAAGCACTCGGCCGGAAA
>LYUA01002750.1:113172-127345 GCA_002093875.1 Calopteryx splendens
CTGGACTGTACATGCCTCAAACCCTGTGATGTTGCCATCCTCTCCCCAAACCTGAGTCCTCCAATTTAAATAATTGGTAGACCTCCCTTGGGTGTAACCATACACAGGCTTGGGCAACTCACCCTCCACCCCGTCGTCTCTCCTTTCCCATTGCCAGATTTCCTCTCACTCTTCCATCTTGTGTATGAATGAGTACCTGTAGATGTTGTGATGCAATGAAATCTGGGTCATACGTTGTTAAATAAAGGTGGAAAACCAAGTGACTATATCTTTCAATATGAACTAATTCCTCAAAGTTACTGCTCATAGCGTTAATTTTATTAGTGATGGTTCTGGATGCCTTTCCTAGTAGAAAAAAGTATTTTTCATCAGTATACTAATTCTATCATTTCAAGATTTTAATTATAATCGGGATCTATTTTTTCATTTAATTTATACCTTTCTCCTCCAGTTCCCACCTAGTGTCTATCCCCTATTCACTGTTTATAGTAGCACTAATTCGGCCATTTAGAAATAACCAAAGTTTAAAATAAGTAATCTTTTTAAAAAACTGGGTAATAAAAGCAATACCCTGTCCATTTTTGAATGGGAATTGTTTTAAACACTCCTCATGACTATACCCCCATACTCAATCATTCAATTTGCCTCTTAGGTTAGGGTCTCTGTCCAAGGGGAGAGTTATAGATTCAAATGTTAGACATCTAATACCATGGCCAAAGAGTCATATTCCAGAAGAGGTCAATTAATTTTTAGCTGTCTCAGATTGTGAATTTTATATACATATTAGCATACTGTGCATGTTGTTGTACAGTTGAATGTGAGGATCGGATGGGAAGTTTGGCACATAAGTTTATTTACATTTGAACTTGTAGCATACATTTACATTATGTGGTATAATATTAAATTGTGAGTGACATCCATATCATTCTTCAATCACTTGAATGTATAAAACTTGTTGCTTACAAAATATATCTAAATTCCTTCAAAAATAGTTTCATGTATAAGTTTTGTGGTTTTGGGTTAACATTCAACTTGCCATTTGAATGTGCACAATTCCATTCCTGATGATACAAAAATAGTTTCTCCACATTTATCTTGTTCATTAATGTGGTAGACCTTTCCCTGTCATAGTCACTAAATATTAATTATTTTATCAGAAATATTCTTTTGGATCATTTCCATCACATCCAGTCAGGAAATAGAATCTTCATCTCTATTTTTTGTATATTTTTTTATTTCACTTTTATGGAAAAGTTCATCCTGCTATTTATATTTTTATTGAAGTTGCTCTGACCTTTATTATCTGTAGATTATGCACTGTATTGAAGCTATGTACAAGAAGCATCTTACAGCAAGCAGCAGTATAGTTATTGAAGGCATTTGAACATTTCCTAAATGGCTGCAAGAATACTTAAGTACAGATAACTCTCAATTGATAAACTAGTTAGGTTCCTTAGAAAGCGTTTGTAAATCAAAAATGGAATAACCATATTGAATCCGCTTGAATTCTTTCTTTAACNNNNTATTCCCTCAATGGAAAATTACCTGTTTGTAGGTTTCCTCATTAATGTGACACATCGATGGATACTTAAAACTTTAACTTTATTAGATCACCAGAGGAATTATAGTTCATTCGCGTTAGCCTGGATGATGATAACTCGCGAGAGGGGAAATAAGTGGAGAAGAGGGGAACATTGGAGGTATATCTGCCCGCCATACCTAATGCTCAGTAAGCAATTTTGGTTTGAATTAGTCCTTTCCCCCTCCATTTCTACAGTGGGAAAACTGTTTGTGCATGGTTTCCCTCTCAGTAAGTGCTGCTTCCCCTATTTTCTTAGTTGGACTAGGCCCATCTGTGTAGTAGACTACTGAGTATCGGTCAGGTTAACACGAATGAATTATAGGCATTATGACCAAATGAGCAAATATGCTGAGTACATTAAGCAAAAATATGTTAAAAAAACTTGTGTAAAACGAGTTTCCCGTAATGATAAATTGACCTACAGCCCTTTTTGGTTCCTTGACCAAATACCTGAAACTGGAAAATTTCCACCTTTTTCTGTGGACTGTGTAAAGTCATATTATTGAGGGATACGAATTAATTTTTAGATATTCTTGAAATTGAAATATCTAATCAATTAATTGTAAATTTCCTAATAAATACCTAATTGCATGATAAAACGTAATACCATTACAACAAGAATTGATTAAAATTGTACAAGGCCGCAGTATTTCGATTATTATTTGCAACGGGTGATTTGCCACGCGATTTCATATTGCTCAAATTTCAATGCAGTTAATTTTGCTTGTTAGAGCATTTTTTGGCTGCAGGAAATTAATGATAAAAATATTAAGAAAATGTCTTATGTGTTCCAAACGTCAAGTGCCTGTTTCCTGTACAATTTGACATAAAATACTGGAAAAAATGACCATCGTAAATTACAGAGGTATTTTTCTTACAAAAGATGTTTAATAGGCTCACATCAAAATTAATATACTTTACTATGTGCTCCATGCAGAACTATTTAACAATTGAATACTCTCATTGCAATTTTTCCAAATTTTCTACCTCTGTACAGCAGTTAGGAATGCAATGCAATGACTCCTTTATTTATGCCTTAGTGTAATTTGCATAAATTGGTTATGTGTGTTTTATTGTTATGGCACTTGCTTCGGTGGATGATGTATTTGTTATCCCCAGAGTCATACCTTGACTGTTTTGACATGAGGATTCTCGTACCAATCGCGAGTCTTTGCTCCTACCAGACAGAGAGTATTGTCCTCAGTTTAGATTGAGTAGTATGTGGTCAGTCTTTCCCTAAATAGCAAGGCTTGAATGTTTTTGATTTGGATCTCAGAATTGATTGTTAATTAGCACGTTCATCCTGGCGTAAAAATTCTACAACAACCCCCACAGTCATTCATGGGAGCAAAAGAGTTTGTGTAAGGTGGCAATGTAATAAATATAAATTTCATTTTTTATGTGCTGAGTGACAAGTTATTTTTGATCAAAAACCAACGCTTCCTCTCTAATATCGCGTATGAATCTAATGATGACATGACCCACCAGTGGGTCACGCTGCCATGGAGACCGATGCCGTTGTGACTCACCCGAGGGTAACACTTCCCAGTAGAAATACCAATTGTGACCCACACCAGGTTGAGCGTGTTAATAGGCTCCTTGTCTTTCAATAAAATTTTGACTTCACTAATCTGCTTTAAGCACAGAGAAAAGAAGCGGGACAGGGAGAGGGGGATTACCTGCTGCTGCTTGTATTTATATTCTATTCAGTCTTTCAGCTCAGAAATAATTCTATGAAACCAGTCTGTATTTAGTTTAGAAATTTTTAAAAATGGGTTGAATCCAATTTTTTCTCAAATTGAATCTGTCTTTATCAACTTAATTAAAATTATGCATTTTATGTACCTGTTTTTATGAAAATAATTGAGTTAGGCATTAATATAAAGGTGCTGCACTTGCTAAAGAAACTACAATTGAGTTTTAATTGATGTTACTATTTGAATTTATATACTACTTGAAGTTGTCCTATTATAACACACGTAATAAAAGTAAATAATATTTTCACTACAAGCAAGTATTAACTAAAATAGAGGTAAAAATATATTAATTTTAGCATGGCATCCAGAAAAAAATTATGAATATAGGCATACTGAAGTAATTTCACATAGAATTTTCACACTATTTCTGGAACCCTCAAGTAGCATGCAGAACTCAATGCCACTCCTGCCACAAAAGCCCTTGTTGAAATCACCTGGAAATATTTTATACAAAATGAAAATTTAGGTCATTAAATCAAGTTCATGATTTGACTATGACTATTGAATGATGTCCAAATTTTTATGCAGGAAAATTATCATTATCACACATTCTGGATTTACTACACTTTAGGTTACACACCAAGCCAGCAGTACTAAATAGTCTTTCTGATGATATATTAGTAGCAGGTATACACAGAAATTCACTACTTAGCGTTATCAGGGTTGGATATGTTGCATTATTTCTCAAGTATATGGCTTGGTTAGAAGAGAGATAAGTTCTTCTCTCTAATATGAATGCTCTATTGCTCTTCATCGAAGCATTCAGTGACTTCTGAATTGGGCTTCATTATTTTTAAATAGTGAGAACACAAGCCATGCTTACCAGCAGTGGGACTGTGCTCAACTTATTCACTTATATTCTGAAATAAAAATATAAGAAAAACATAATTGTATAAATATATATTTTTTTAAAAGAAATTATATTTGCTACAAAATTGTTTTCTTTACAACATTTTCAAGGCTACAATTTAAAAAATGGTATGAATTTTTAGGAAGGCATGAGGTTATAAAATTAAGATATACTACCTAGAGCACCAATTATTTAAAAATGAAGAGTCAATTGATATTTACCAATAAAATATAACTTGCCATACCTATATAAAATAATAAGTATTTTTGTCAAATTAATCACATTAAATATACACTGACACACCCACTCACCTTGCTTTTGTCTTTCAATGTGATTTGCTTCATTCTCTCCATTAGCTTAGGTTTTACCTGAATCAAATTATTTGTAGACATAAAAACAGCTAATCTTGAGTTGTGGATTTAATAGGGTGTAAGTTGTATAAATCTAATTTGTTTCCAAGTAGCTGTATCTCAGTTTCAAGGAGCCTATTGCTCATGTGGAGCTTCCATTCCAAATTCCATCAATTGTACTATTCACTATCAGAATAAGTTTAGTAGCTGTCACATTTTCACTGCTGGTAGTCTTTGTGGTCACTTGAAATATTTTCATTATTGATGCTACATCATCCATCATATACCACTGAAATATTGAAAGCTCTGTTATAAGTTTAGTATCTGCTGTAGCTAGAGTAAAGGCATTTCTCTTTAGCAGTTTTCTGTCGAAGTATGTAGAATCACACCTAGTAGGTTCATCTTGTGCAATTCTGTGAACATGCATTCCCGTTTGTATTTGGCATTTTTTAGCACAATTGTTGCCTAGCATGAATGCTTGGAATACCTTATAATCCACAGAGCCTAACCTACCAGACAGTTGACTTTTTGCTCAATAGTCCCATCTTTAACAGTAAGTTAAAATGTATGGGCCAAACAAGAAATGCTGGAATAAGGGGAAGAATTATTGGAAGCCACAATATTTCTCCAATTGTTGTGAACAATATAAGAAACTTTTCTTTAACCACTAGGCCATATGAGTTACAGAATAGCAATACTGACCTCAAGCCATTTATGTTCATAACTAATGGCCTCTTAACTGTAGATTTTTAAAATCTTGAAGGATATAAAACACACACTTGCATTTGATTGTCATTATTATTATAATGGTATGTAATGGCTTTCATGTTTATTTTATCTTTATCTAAACCAGTATTAGATTAAGTGAATACATTAAAAATGTTGGTTCAAAACAAATATGAAATAAATTAGGGTTTAATTTTTGTAATTTCCTTATGCCCTGTAAGGCTTTTCAATGTTTCAAATGTTATTCATATTTGATTTCCAATTTTCACAGATGGCTGCTGCCCAACAATATCGGAGCACTTATCTTAAGAGTGGTGGTGCTGGGGGAGGCAGTGGAATAGGTGGCCCATCGGAACATCTACAACAGGGAGTCGGTGGAAGGAGTCAGCTAAAGTCTCCTTCAGCCAATCCTGGCAGCCAACAGCAGCCACCCCCACCAGATGTCCTAACATCTGCATTCTCCTCTGGTGAGAGAAATGCTCTTCCTTCTCGGCGAAATAACCCTGGTCCTCCTCGCAGGCGACACCCCCAGTGAATACTGCATTACACAATTCCCTCTGACTTCTGGTTCTTGCCACGCCAGGATTGGAAAAGTTATGGTCATGTCATTATTCTAGCTCTTGGACATCTCAGTATGATGCTGAGTGTTGTCCTATGCCTGCCCTCTCAAATTCTAAGCAGAAATATTCTGCTCTTTCGTGCTATTGTTTATGGCCAATTTGATGTTTTCAGTGATGAGCCTCAATGCTTAGTAGAGACACTTTGAAGCCATTCCATATGCTTATGGTTTGGAATGTGCAAAAATTGCCTGCAGTTGATGGTAAAAGAATTTCTTTTAATGAACATTCCTAAGTAAAGCTTTACAGTATTATTTTTTTCCTATCTCTTGCCGCCACATATTTTGGGTGCTGAAATAGTAATAGTAAGCTTCAGACAATGCTCCATTCTTTTGTGCTATTTACAGACTTGATATGCGTTTTTAAAACTACTTCTCAGATGATTTGAAATGTTTATTATGGTTAGTGTCTAAAGATGTGTGCTCTTAAATGTGAAAATGTGATCTTTCATTTCAAAATTGAAATGACTACTCTGCTAACCACAGTGTATGTGAGGAAAATATTACATCAATATGTACGAGTAAGAATTGATATTTTGAAAAGTAATTATACAAGTTGTTATAATGTAAAAATTAAATTGCTTCTAAGAAAATGAAGTCACGGAATGATCTGTGGGTGCCTTTGGATAAGAGAGATGCATTTTGTAATAACTTGGATACATATCAACTTCCAGAGTTTGTTACATTTTGTACGGTTTTACATAAAGCTAATAGAGGAGATATTAAACCATCATTTCAAGTCGCTCTGCCAAGAGTCACAGAATCTTTTTTAAGAAAAAATTAATTAAATAGTGAAATATTTCTGGCTTTAACATTTACTTATCTGATTGTTGGAATGGTGCAGTGACTATTTTGGTGATGAGCCTGTTGTAATTTGTAATGAGCTTCATTTGGCCTTATGAGCGGAGGGTATTAAAATGTGATTTTTAAAAAAGTGGTAGCATTGACATGTAATAGTTGATAACATTTATAATGTAAGCCTTTCTCTTGGCTTGTACACTTGTAGATAACTAGTTTTAATGTTGAGTTTGCGCCTGCACTTCATAATACTAGATAGGAGAAAATTTATTAGCCAATGATATTTTGGTAGATTATAAAATCCTTTTGAAGTTTGCTGAGAAGTATGTTAACACAATGGGAAGAAACTTCCTTTTGCCTCTTTGAAGTTGTGTAATGTTCATAGTGTTGAATTGCAGTGCCAATTTTGAAGTCCAAATGAATATTTATTATTTAATTAGTCATTTGTGTCTTAGTCAATGTGTTAACATTTTATGCATTGGTTTAGAAGGCATTCAATTGTAGGTCTGATCTCAAGCCAGTGTTAGAAATCTTTTTTTAGTTTTTGAGAAGGCTCTATATGATTTTATTTTTAACCAATTGTTCCTGCTCATGAGTCCTACGTGGTGGGGACTGTCATATCTATTATTATATGCTTTTATGAGACCTGGTGCTTTTCTCCACATTTTAAATATCACCGTATTGTATAATGCTAAACATTTTATAAATATTTATGAATATTTTCATTGAAAGACTGCTATTGGGATTATATAATGGTATGGCTATGAAATTCGGAATTTCTGATTAGGAATGACATTATTTGAACCGATAGTTCTCATTTTAGGTACTTAACATCAATAGTATTAGCAGTATATTTATTTTAAATTAAATAGTTATCTATCATAATATTCCTGTTTTGCTTTTACTTGAATTCTGTAGTGACATGAGCATGAAGTCTGATGGGTAGTCCATTAGCTTGTTGAGTTTTTTTTATGATTACTGTTTAGTTTATATGTTGGTGTAATTTCAGAAAATTAAGTTTTTCCCAATAATTTATACTCATTTCCTGTGAATGACTCCTTTCAGTGTAGGATGGTTTGTGTTTTGATACTGTGGATGGCCTTTCTTTAAAACATGATAATTTGTTTCTTGTATGACATTTGTGTGAGTAAGACTTTAAACAATGAGGCCGTTAATGTAGATGTAATACTATTTCCTGAAGAGTTAGGGATTGTGTCAAGTGTCTTCTTCCCAATATAATGTATGGATTTTTATGCCTTTATTGTTAATAGCGCTTGTGACTGCTGTATATGATATTTTATCTATTGTCTTGGTATTTATCCCATGATGTTTGTGAAAATGAGGAAGAAATGTTGTTTCTCTGTCCTTTGCCAAGGAAGCATTATTATTCTGGCTTTTCTTTCCCTAATATTGGAAACCAAAACTGATTGTTGATTGGAATTGTTCTTCAATGATGGTCAATTGAATGTACAGGTTTTTGTAATAAAAATGATGCAAATGAAAATTCTTAAAAACTCAAGATGATTCAACCATCAACTTTGATTCCTAATTGCATTTCTAATGGGTGAAGAGCTGTGATGATACACTCAGATGACTGGTAGCATCATTTCTCTGTTCGGATACACTTAAAAAATTATTACTTCACAATTTTAATTCCTTTTAATGAGGAATGTTAACTGCCAACATGAAAATCACATGCTGCTCAATGATGTTTTTTTAGACTAGATTGTTTCTCATGTTGATTTAATTAGCATGAAAATTAGAAAGTTGTTGATTTATTGAAAGTGAAAAATTGCATTGCCTGAAATTTGGCACACAAGAAATATCAGTGCTCTGCATACAGTGCCATTATCTGCCATTCAGGGGAGTATTGGTGGTGTCCAGAGGAAATGCCATGCAAATGCTGATTTCAATTAATATCTTTGTTTGCTGTTAGTTTCAAAGATTAAAAAAGTCAGTGCCTCTATCTTATATTTTTATTATTCAGCATGGTGCAGACTTTTTAATAAGAGAATTTATTCATGCATCAGAAGATGATTTTTCTTTTTTCCTTACAAACTGCTTCCAGTAATTTGTGTGTCAACCAGACCATAGTGCCTTCTGCATAGAGATGGTGACCACCTAAGTGTTCTCTCTTTGAATTTTATCAGGTGTAATAAGAATAGTTTGGCCTTCATTGATTTCTGTTTGATTGTTTAACACCTAACTTAATTTTATGCAAACTTGAAATGCAACAACATTCTCTAGATCAGAACTTTTATAACTCATGATTGTAAAACTCTTCCTCTAAAGAGCCTTATACAAAGCAATTTTTTTATTTGAAGTGAATGGTTGTCATTGTATAGTGTGTTATAGCGAAACAGTTTGAAACAAATTAGGTGTTCCTTATAAAAATTATAAAATGTTGTATTTTCCTGATTTCCCAGTGGTACAACAGCTCATTCCCATCAAGTTTAGTCAATCGTCCGTAATTTGATAGTGAGAAAGTGCTTGCCATTATGCATTTGATGTCATTAAAGTCTTCTCGTAAACATCACTATGTTGTCAGTGCTATGTATAATGGTCATTTCAGAAAAATAATTGAAGCCCTCTCTACTAATTCTGGTTGATTATGAACTGTAAATTAAGTAACAATAACTGGATCCTTAAAGGATGAGGTGTTGGTGTAATTGTAAAAGCACATTTTTTCTTTCCTGTGGAATTGCAGTGGATGTATCCAAGAAGGACATCAAGAAGTGCTTAAGACTTTGATCATTTGAGTGATTATACCGTAAATGTTTGGATATGAACCAATAGGACTTTGTTTTTGTATGTTGATTTTGAATAAAGTTTTAGATACTTCTAATTTGGCATTTTTTGTTGGACACCCTTTTATTCAATCAATAGTTAAATCTAACTCAGTGCTGGGCATAACTTGTAAATAACTTGACCACTGCTATAATGTAATCCATCGATTTGGATGAAAATAAAACTCTAGTATCTCTTGTTGGATTTGCAATGATTTCCAATCATTAATGCATTTTTGCTAGCATAGAGGGGTACATCAGTTAATGTCCAGTGAGGTAAATGCATTTGCATGTCAAATTGCTTCTTATTGGCTTAATATTACAAGTACATTCAAAGTTCATTCTTTAGACTTATTTAGTGTGACATTGCATTTTGATGTGTAATTGGCAGTGACAGTTTTTGACGTGTTTATGCCTAATTTATTGCCACAATTACTATTCCTCATCACGCTTTCTTCTGCAAATATTTTCATTAACTATATCAAAGGAAATTTGCTCAAAAAATTGTTGTTCATGTCGATGATGTCTTAACACAGTTTTCTGGGTAATTTATGGCCTGTAATCTCTTTATGAGTTAAAAGTTTTGAAAAATAACTAAATATTTGCTAGCAACATAACTTGAGATCAAAGTATGAAGAAGCTTTAATTAAAGCATAATGAACTCTTCATTTTTTATGTTGTGAAAAAGAACTGACATACTGTAGATTTGATCACTTTAGTAGGCATATTTAGAAAAGTTTCAACAAAATATTGCTGCAGTGAAATCATTAAAATAATGAAACATATAAATAGTTTTATAATATGCTTAATTTCATTTTAATATAAGTACAGTTGAAAAGTATGCAGCATTATTAAGCATTGGCTGAAAATTATACTCCGAAAAAAATTTGTCCTTGACAATTGACCAAGTTTTATCAATTAGTTAATTTTTCAATTATTAATTTTATTCATAATTGAAAATCACTGGGTACTTGAATAGCATGCTATATTATGTCTTCCACATTAACCATTTCCTAAATATCAACAGACTTGGGCCATGGGAAAATTGGCCTTCATAAATATGGAACAACTGAGTCATTAATAGTTTGCTGAAGAATAACTCCACTGGTACACACTTTCATTTTTCCCTTTCATTCACACTGTTTTGTGTATGTGTATTCTATTTGCTGCCATGAATGCCTTTATCATTATGCACATTCATTTTTTATCGCATATTTCTTAAATGATTTTTGTTATTGCATTTTTCATACTCTTCCATCATACTGCCCTATTGTTCTGACGGGTAGTGTATTCAACAGTTAATCCAATTTGTTGTGGGTTCAATTCCTACCATTGGGAATGAATGTTGATTTGTCTCTTTCTTGTGGAGAATCGGGAAGACCTCACTTGTCAAACCTAACAATTTGTATCATTCTCATTTTCTGAAATTATTGTTGTTAGTTGTTCTTTTGTAATCAACTGAAGTTCTTCAATAGTTAGAATTGTTTCTTGCATTGTCTAAGTGGCTAATAATTGGTCATTGTGTCTAACTTTGGTTGGTATTTTTGTCTTTGTTAGCACCCCAGATTCCATCTCCTAAGTCAAGAAACACCAAACTTCAGGGTGTTCCTGTCGGAGGGCAAGGAAATCAACAGCAGCAGCCAAGTCCAACCCAGCAAACAAGTCATCCGAAATATTCATCTTATACACCAGTAGCTGCTTTGGTTAGTACTACTGTTTTCTCTTTTAATTCTAAACTATCTAACTCTAAACCATTCGTTATCTATTCTATCTAATCGGAATCAAACAGTTCGTAGTGCCTTTTACTTTTCTGATTAATGGATAGTCTTTTAGCATGAACATTACCTCAACAGTCAATATTTAAGGGATCCCAAATTTTTAGCTGTAGACAACAATTGATTCTCTGATGAGAGGTTTTATATTTATATTATTCAGTTTGTGCAATAGCAGGCATGTTGTGCTTTCAGTAGGCAAGGAATAATTTAAAATTTTGAATTTTTAAAAATTTGACCGTGCATGTTTTTAGTCTCCAAGCATACAATGATCTCCCCTTGAGAAATCCATCCATTTAATTCTGTTAGCTCTGGGTTTTCAAGAGTTCAAAAATGCCCAGGTGACAATGAAGTGCTCATTTTGGTTACAACTTCGATTGTAGTAGCACCTATTTAAACTGGCGAGCTGAAATTATCACAGATCAAAGATTTAAATTGAGAGTGGGGAACCCATTATTATGTGGTATACTCAATATTATGTCATCATGACTTGTGCCCCATTCTGATTTTCATATTATTGCCAGATAGACCATGGGCAGAACAGGGAAAGGAGATGACCCTTTACCCTAATCGATAGGTTTTGAACTCTGCAAGGTACAAGGTGAGCTCAAACCTCACCTATCAAGCTAACATTTGATTTGGGTTGATTACTATGGTCTTGGGGTTTTTGTAAGTTTGCCATCACTGAATTACTATTTTCAGCAAAGCTTCCTGATCTGAATCTGTAAAGTAAGTCATTTTATATTTTATTAATTCATTTTAATTAACAAATATTCATGCCTAATATCCTCATTTAAATTATGTGATGTCCCAAATGTTAATGTCAGGAAGTGGCCATGGTCTTTCCAGTATTTTAAAATACTGGTTGATTCACGAAGATAGTACATAGCTTCAGGTGGTGTTATGGGGTTTGGTTTTAAGCATTTTTTTGGAAAATGGGTATGTTCTAAACTGCTTAGTTAAGAAGCTATGGCAATGCAAACATTCCATCATGCATATTTTGTAATTTCCATAAAGATGCTTAATTGCTGCAAAGTACATTCTTAAAGATGGGCTGAAACACTGTACATTTCAAGAAATGTAAATGTTAATGAAAATTTAGGATTCTTTTTTTCTACTATACACTAATTTCAAGGTGTCACCCTGAAGTCACTAGATTATTCTCTCATAAAAAGCTAATTTTGAAATAACTTCAGAGATGTAATGGATATAAAAAAATTATTTGTGATAAGTTGAGTTAAATATTAAATTTTCTTTCCAGTAATGGTAACATCAATGTTCTATCTATATTCCTAACCAAATTGCAGGTACAATTCAATGTACAAAGAGTTTTTTTAAGATAGCACAATTTTCTGTCCAATAGAAACATTATCCCTTGGTACATGCACAACCCAGGATTATTTTACACTCTTGACTAAGAGTTTAATTACATCTGACTGGAAATGTCTCATTAGGCCATCGAGTGCACAAGTATTTTTTAAATACTAATATTGTAGTTTTAGATTAAAAAGCCATTAAAAATTACACATGAAAAAAATTAATATATATAAGAATGATACTATATATACCTACTACTATATACAGCTAGTCAGCTGAGTTAGTTCATCTACCAAATTGTTTATATGAATGGTAGTGGTCACTGTGTATTGTGGAATTCTGATATAACATGTAATAACCAAGTTCTTTTTATTGTCCTATAGTTTATGTTTGAAGTAATTCAGCAATAGGGAGGACTTAATAATGCACCCACAGTGTTCATTCAGATTGCTCATTAATGGCCAAGTTCACATATTTTCCAATGTCGAGGTCATTCTTAATTTCTGGGCATATTTGCTTTTCATGTCTCACTTGTTTACTGTGAGAATTCACTTCAGCCAAACTTCACCACCATCATTGCTTGTAAATGGGTTTTGATTAAAATTCTGGACATCACAGTTTTTGCCATTATTGATTGATTTTGTCAGCAGAGGATAAGGTAATGGATATGCACCTTATCAGCTTACCAGTAGCTGAATGTGGTGCATGATACTAGCTTAATTAGCAGCATAAGTTCTCTTCTAATTGAGGGTAAAGCTCAACATCTGTGAGAGATTTAAAATGTTCTGATGCCTGACTAACTTGGATCAGGTGAAAGGTGTGTATGGATAGTCTGCTAAAGTTTGAACCTTGATTCCAAGAGGAATTGAAAGAAATAACATCTGTATAATTAAAAGAGATGGAACATGACTGCTCTACAGCCTTCTTCCTGATAAAACACTTCCTGGATAATGTATGTCGGAAGGTGGTGGGTACACAGTATTAATGCGACTTTTAGGAATAATTTTGCTGTCCACCTTAGGGTGAATAGGGTAACCTTTCCATGTAAAAATAGTTAGGAAATAAGACTCAAATGTTTTATTATGATGTTTGTGTCTTTTATCTTTGGTCAACACAGGTCAACGGATGACATTAAGGAAGTATTTAGATTTAGCACTAGACAGTATTAACAAAAATATTAAGCAATTAATGGGATCTGAGCAATTTGAGACGTTACAAATCTGTTTCTACTTTACTCAACTGGGTCCATTAGTTTAATGGTTTGTTTTCATATTAATCAAAGTTTTCCATATAAATTTTTGTTATTACTTTAGCAAATGTAAATAATAAGTAATTTTTCACTTATAGAAATGTGGTATCAATAAGTGATGAAAATATCATATGGCATTTATTGTAGTGTATTAATATCTTGAGGTAAGGTCAAAAATTAAAATCATGTATTCTTTGTCAATGTTTCGGAATACAATTTATTCCATCATCATAAGAGGGTGAACAACAACACCATTTTCATCATACCAAATATGTAACATCACAGTAAATACCTTAGAATAATTTTTTAAAAGCCTTCATATTAACGTGTAATCATTATAACATCACTATAAACATTATTATTAAACAAT
>LYUA01002751.1:63513-77072 GCA_002093875.1 Calopteryx splendens
AAACTGATCTAACAAATTTTTCTGGCCACACTCCAACCTCATAAATGCTAAGAACAGTCTACTAAAAACTCTTTCTTCCATGTTTTCCTAAACTCTTGAATAATTCTGCGGGGATATTATGGACTCCCACAGCCTTCTTTGTTTTCATTTCCTTCTATGCCTTCTCTCTTTCGCAATCTAGTATACCTGGCCCCAAGCTATCCCTTTCTACATTATTTTCCCTTACAATGTTCAAGTTGACTGGCCTAATATCTTTACTGTATAACTCTTCAATGTGTAACCATAGAAACAAAAACACCACATAGTACTTTTATTTTTCTTTAGTGACCTCAACAATGTACCACAATCAATCTCATCAAAATGTAATATATATTAATAGTCCAAAGTCATTATAATTAAAACATATAGCAAAAATATGCATAAATACTAAACTTGGCTTAAATTAAAAAATCTACATAATCAATGCATGATCTCTAAGTACACAAAACATTAAAACCTAATGCTAACTGTTATGGAAGAACATGACATGGCAATGAAACATTAGGATTCTAATGATATTTATACAATTTGGTCAATCTGTAGAGGGATAAAACTAGCTCATTACAGTTTCTCTTTGAATAATTATGTACTGATGACCCACAAGCATGGTCAGCTGCATTTTATTTTATAGATACAAGATGTTTTTAATGTACACACTTTAAATTAAAGATTTTGCAGGTACTGAATAACTAAAGCAATGTTTTATCATCAACATAAATACAATGTAATAATATTGGAATAAGGATGAAAGGCCTTAGGGCAAGAATTTTTATCAGGTTTCCATAGGTGACTAAGTACATCAGTCGAATTTGATGTTGGTAGATTACATGTGTTTTCATTTTGAACATACCTATTTACAGAGTCTGGTAGATGCTTGGAGGATTTTTTGCTGGTGTCAGTAATTTAGTCATGAGGGCAACTCTAACCACTTCTGTTTATGATCGCAAATCTTTATGTTCCAAATAAATGGTAGCATAATTCCATTTAGATAAGTTTTTATTGCCTGTCTACAAATATGACATAAATTATTAAGTGTGTGGACCAGTTCAAATTCTTGCCACAATGTTTACGTGGAAGCGCATAAATTAAAACATGTATAACAACTAGTATGTACTTGGACAATACTTAGGATGAAATAGACAAACAGTTACAGGGTAATTAGGTTTATTGTTTTATTATTACAGTAATTAGGTTATGAATTGTATAATCAGTAATTTATTATTACAGTAATTAGGTTATGAATTGTATAATCAAAACAATATAATGTGTAATAATAATAATAATGTGTAATAATAAAGAATAATGTTGAGTATTGCAGTTATGGAAGGTCTTGGTTCAGACTTGGCCCTTAAGGAAGGAGGATTAGCATATTTCAGGATTTTGAAAATGATTTAAAAACGTTAAAAGAAAGGGAGTTGGAAAGAGAAGAAGAAAAATTTCCATGTAGGTCAAGAAAAAGAATTTGGAAGATAAAATTTGGATTGCATAATGAGAGAAAATTATCTGAAAGCATATTTAAAGATGCTTTACAAACAATAATGCAACCGAGATAAGGGCAGACAGAGTATGATTTCAAAATGCATGAACAGAAGTAGAAAAATGAGTAGGAAGTAGCGTAGGACAAAGATTGATAGTAATTTTTCATGTCCTGATAAACTGGGTAGTTTCAGGCTTCACTCGGTGGAAATGGTTCATACTAAGGTAAAACAATTTGTATTTCCACGTAAAACATAGTATCTGGATATAAAGTGTTTCTATCTCATAAATAATGAATGATATGCATTTTCACAGATAATCTAAAACTAAAATGATAGACTACTAACCTAATTCTTATATGTAAGATACTTTGACAAGCAAATTATTATTATTAGTATAGTAATGCTGGGACAAACCAGTGTAGTAGTATATGCTATATATTATAGAATACATAAGAATATAAAAGTCAAACATCAGTAAACTTTAAAATAATATTTTAGCATGGCTGTTATGTGAATTAATTTACTATTCACCTTCACCCCCATATTTGAAATAATATATATATATTATGAAAAGGCAATGTCTGTTTTATGTGGGAATGCAGCAGACTTTAGAGTGCTTGCAGAAAAAAACTAAGTCACATAACTCAGGGGATGAATGCATATAGTGTGGGTAAATCCTAGATGGGGAAAAATATTTAAATGGTGGCTTTGCTGGGAAGAAGAAAATCAGTATACATAGATAACTGGAATTACTAAAAATACAATCAAAGGTACATGGATAAGAATTATTTAAAACATCTACAATACATATCCCTTAATACCTATGTATAGCTCCTATAAATAATCCTTCGCCATCCATGAGTCCATTCCTGTTTATTCTTTGTGGAAAAGCGAAAACGAAGTCCATCTAAGAAATCCTGCTTCAGTTGGGTGTCTTGTCTGGATGCCCCCATGCCAGATGTTTCAGGTGTTTATGGTCACATGGTAGTTTCTGATGCACCTTTTGTAACTTTTTCATGGAATTTCTCAAGATTCACATTCTTTAATATTACTGGCATTCAGTGTTAGAACTTGTAAAATGGTGGAGGCATAATGAAGAAAAGAGCATGAGCTGATCCAAAATTATGGTTTATGAAGAGCAAACATATTACCTTATTGCTCGCCTAGTAGCCAACTTGTCGGTGATATGACCCATTCAGCTGTTTCAGCCAGTGAAGAGGAATAAGGCAAGCATAATTTCTGGTACCAAATTAATATTTTCGGATATAAGATGAGGAATAAAAATAGAAAATCACCAAAAATGGACTTACATCGTTCTCGAGTCCTGGTTTTTGTTTCACTTAGTGTTATGGATGAGAGAACATCTAATTATCTATACCCAGTAACCGTGTACAAATCAGAGCGATGGTATATTTTGAATTGAGATATAACATTTGTCATTCATTAATTACTCGAGTCGATGAGAATATATCAATATGCAGCTTCATGTGAGCAAGAAAAAAGTGCAAACAAAAAGCGTTAAATGATTGAAAGGCACTAATGATATTAGTACTTTTGCCCACATCACACTTTTTAGGTAATCAGTGACGGAAAATGCCGTGATAAAACACCACGAGATATATTAAAATTATTATGATGAACGCCATATTAAAACAATCCGAGTCAAATATATCATCGAACCTCTTAATTTGCTTGAATAATTGAGTCTCAATTAGTGCAAAGCATGCTAACGATTCGAACAGACATACTATTTCCAACACGTAAATGGTGCCTAAAGTAACTAAAAGTAACAACCGAGTTATGATCCAGGTTTAGATCAAGAAATGAGAACATCTTGATTCCACATGTGCACAAAACAACGTGATTAAAAAAACTTAGGTTCTGATTACTTTTCATAAATGATAACATATCATCTACCACGACAGGAAATAATTCATAAACGCAAGAACTATTGACGAAACAATTATTTGGTTACCCTACGAACCACTTCCACACATGTTAGGGTCGGCTAAACACTGTTAAAGTGTGTCATGGGATTTTTCCAGAAGTAGGCCAAAATTCTCTATTGAAGGTCGTAGAATCTTTATATGTTACTGTCCTTTTCCCACATAGAAATACACCTTTCTATCACATGGGATTGTAAACTTAAGTCAACATTTATTTGTGTAAATACTGTTTCCTCGAAATTATTTTCCTAATGCAAATTGCCATGTGCTCAACATTACAGGGAGTCTTGTAACGTATATACACATTACAAAATTTAAATAACTTGTTGGTAAAATTAATGACCGTCAAAGCAAGGATAAAATAAATAAATTTAGCATCGTACGTTTCCCACCCGATATAGAAGTGAAATTAACCTGTTGAAATAGAATAATAAGAAGTAAAACTAAAATTCAAAAGATAAATGCAAAAATTAGGCAATGAAGTACAAAAGCCCAATCAGCAGAAACGTCAAATAATAACATTGAATTAAAAGGGACACACATATACTGACAATTATTTTTCAATACGTGATTTTCGTTGAAGATTAAATGTTATATATACTTCACAATTTCGTTTTCAGCGTATTAACAGATAAAAGTAATATTAAGCATCCATGATGATAAATTGAAAATAAGAAACGTGGCCTCTCTGTCTATCAAACTTTATGGCTATCACAGCCATTCGTTCAGAGAACAATGAAAACCAATATTATTAATTACCTTATGGAATGAAATAATGAGACGAAGTACTTCGTTAATGCCATAGAATGTCAAATAACATGAAATTTGATAATTGACGATTGACAACCTGACTTAAATTAATTGATTCGAATTGAAGTTTTAATGCTCTTAAAATAAGAATTAATATTTATTTTGTATCTATTTCGCTTCTATTGCTTCATTATCAGGATATTTTAGTATTAGGAAATTTTAGAAATTTCGAATCCAGTAGTCCAGAAATATCTGGAAGATTAATTTAGTTAGCCAATCAGAATAGTGAAAAAAACCGCTCTTGCTTGTGGTTGGCTGAGAAGCCGGCCGAAGGTTCTGGAACCGTGCGGAAATTTGGGGAAACGTGCAACTTACATATATAGCGGTGCGCAACGTCCGTTGGCTCAAGTCTGAATCGGCTGGCGTTTGAGACGGATCACTCTGAATTTAGAGTCCCGAGTGGGTATTTGTGATATTGAAACAGTATTATATTTTGATTAAAATCGAAGAACCAAGCTCATAAGGTGAGTTTTTCATTTTGAACTATATATCTTATTACATTATTGTAATAAGCAACTTATTTTAATATAGATATGAATTGTAGAATTTTAAGTTAATCGATAATTTCATGGTTCGTTAATAAAGGTTTTATTTTACAATCGAGTATCATATCTCTTTTTATAGTGCAGTCATGGCGGCAACTAAAGCACCAGCAGTTGGTATTGATCTGGGGACCACATACTCGTGTGTAGGCGTGTTTCAGCATGGAAAGGTAGAAATCATCGCCAATGACCAGGGGAACCGAACAACTCCTAGTTATGTGGCGTTCACCGACACTGAACGCCTGATTGGAGATGCCGCTAAAAATCAAGTGGCCATGAACCCGAACAACACCGTGTTCGGTAAGTTAAATGAGGACTCATATTAACGTTAAATAGCCATATACAACAAGATAATGTATGCTTTAAGCGATAATAGAACTTCAAGTTCTTGCCGCCATTTTGTTTTACTGCGGCAAGATTGTAATCTAATTTACCAGAAGTCCGATATCAAGTTAGAACTGCGATGACGTGATCGTGGGATGACGCAATGCATGAGGAAGTACTTATTTGGCTAGGAGCTGGAATTGGGTCAAGGCACAGATGGCGACCTTATCGTTTTAAGTAATACGAGAGGTCAGTGTTAAGAATTACCGCGACCTGCCGGACACTTTAGTTTTTCATATCCGTTAAATTTGACGCGGAAAACCTAAGGGCGTGGCTCTTCCTTGCATTTAAGTCATCAAAACGAATGGTTTGTGCGTGTTCTTTAATTACATCTTAATTATTGATTTATTTTATTCATTGCAGATGCAAAGCGGCTCATTGGTCGAAGATTTGAAGATGCTTCGGTCCAATCTGATATGAAGCATTGGCCATTCACAGTAGTTAGTGATGGCGGAAAACCAAAGATCCAAATCCAGTACAAAGGAGAAACCAAAACTTTTTACCCCGAAGAGATATCATCTATGGTGCTAACCAAAATGAAGGAAACCGCCGAGGCATACCTAGGAAAGACCGTCTCTAATGCTGTTGTCACAGTACCCGCATATTTCAATGACTCGCAGCGACAAGCCACCAAGGATTCTGGGGCGATAGCTGGCCTGAACGTTCTTCGAATTATCAACGAGCCCACGGCTGCAGCCATTGCTTACGGATTGGATAAGAAGGTAAAGGTAAAGTTGTTTTAAATTACACCCGTGTCATATTGATATAGAATATTATATTTGTAGAAACTTTTCGCTGCTCGTATAATTAAGTCTGCTCGAAAATTTTTAAAGGGTAAATTCTTCGCAATATCGATTCAATCATGTTCAAAAGCTTTTCATTGCAGTTATTGGTTGTATAAGTCTGTTGGAATTTGTGAAACTAAATTTAGGAGTGAACTACATTCGCTCGGGGTGTGGAATCTGGAATGTGCTTACTGCTTTGGAAGTTTTATATAGTCTACGCAGTCTTGCGTAACCATTATGGTTGGGATAGTTTTCGAGATGACTGTTATAAGTATTTGGCATATATTATAAGTTCTCTAAGGCATGTGAAGAAATTGGTTTTAAGGACTTATGACCTCGATTCTTTGGCATGGCCTAACGTAACTTTCAGTGTAAAAGATAAAGTTCACAGATTTGTTGCCGAATCGGCGCTTTTTACGATACAGTTTAATTGAAACTGTTTAAAACTTGGTGGGTCTGTCCTATTCTGTTAGGGCTGCTCTTCTTTCATTGGGAAATACGGGAGCATTATCAACGTGAAAATTGCGATGAGTATTAATTGGATTGGAGTTCTAAACTACTCTTTTTTTTTAATTTCAGGGATCTGGCGAGAGGAATGTTCTGATATTCGATTTGGGTGGGGGCACTTTTGATGTTTCCATTTTGACCATAGAGGATGGAATCTTTGAAGTTAAGTCAACTGCGGGAGACACCCATTTGGGAGGTGAGGACTTCGATAATAGGATGGTCAACCACTTTGTTCAAGAATTCAAGAGGAAGTACAAGAAGGATCTTACACCAAACAAGAGAGCAGTTAGACGACTGAGAACAGCTTGTGAGAGGGCAAAGCGTACCCTGTCTTCTTCCACCCAGGCTAGCATTGAAATTGACTCATTGTTTGAAGGGATTGACTTTTACACATCCATCACCAGGGCTAGGTTTGAGGAGCTTAATGCAGATCTGTTTCGTAGTACCCTTGAACCAGTTGAGAAATCCTTGAGAGATGCGAAAATGGACAAGTCTCAGATTCATGACATCGTTTTAGTTGGGGGTTCCACGCGTATTCCTAAGATTCAAAAGCTTTTGCAAGACTTTTTCAATGGAAAGGAGTTGAATAAGTCTATCAACCCTGATGAAGCTGTGGCTTATGGAGCTGCTGTGCAAGCTGCCATCCTACATGGAGATAAGTCTGAGGCTGTGCAGGACCTTCTGCTGCTTGATGTTACTCCTTTATCCTTGGGTATTGAGACAGCTGGTGGAGTGATGACTGCCCTAATCAAGCGTAACACTACCATTCCAACTAAGCAAACCCAAACTTTCACAACATACTCAGATAACCAGCCTGGTGTGTTGATCCAAGTGTATGAAGGAGAGCGTACCATGACCAAAGACAACAATCTATTGGGAAAATTCGAGCTAACTGGCATTCCTCCTGCTCCTCGTGGAGTCCCTCAAATTGAAGTTACCTTTGATATTGATGCCAATGGTATCCTGAATGTGACTGCAGTGGATAAGTCCACTGGCAAGGAGAATAAGATCACCATTACAAATGACAAGGGTAGACTGAGTAAGGAGGAGATTGAGAGGATGGTGAATGATGCTGAGAGGTATAAGGCAGAAGATGAGAAGCAGAGACAGCAGGTGCAAGCAAAGAATAGCTTGGAGTCTTATTGTTTCAACATGAAGAGCACAGCTGAGGATGATAAGCTTAAAGATAAGTTATCAGAAGCTGATAAGAAGACCATTCTTGACAAGTGTGATGAGATCATCAAATGGCTCGATGCTAATCAGTTGGCAGAGAAAGAGGAGTATGAGCATAAGCAAAAAGAAGTTGAGCAGGTGTGCAGTCCCATCATCACTAAGTTGTATCAGAGTGGAGTTGGTGGAATGCCTGGTGGTATGCCAGGTGCTGGGGGAATGCCACCTGGTGCTGGTGGATCTGCCCCAGGTACTGGACCAACTATTGAAGAAGTCGATTAAGCTATATTGTGATCCAGAGTATTCATGCATTTCTGTTCATTATTTAAATCATTATTGTTTTGCTTTCATTCAATCACTAAACTTAATTGCGTCCAATGGTTCAAATATTTGTATATATTTAACTAGTCAAATTTTCAAATAAATTACAAAAAATTAAAATAACTCCAATCTGTTTTTTTACCCAGCTTCTCCTAGATTTAGAATGCATGTGTTATTTCTTGATAATTTAGTTTTGAGATAGGGTGTAAATATCTCATTATTTTACTTCACAGTAGGGTGCGAAGTGTGATATAAAACTTAATCTTGATTTTAAATATATATTGTTGATTTATGGAGAAAAGTGAACGTATTGATTTGACTAAGCCCTAATTAATTTTTATTAGTAGATTTAATATTGAAAAGCTGTTCTGTTCCATTTTAAAGGTAATTTATAATTGTGGGCTACTGTTGGTGTTCAACATGGGGCAATGGTAGAACCATGCAACCATAACTGATTGAAATGAAGAATGGTTATTCTCTTGTGAATTGAACATTATTGGTCATTTAGTGGATGGAGCATTCTGTGGTGCTAAAACTAAAAGAAGGTTAAGACTTCAACTAATCACCATGAAATGATTCTGTGAACATTTTTTGGCCAGGTAGACCATAGAAAATGATTTCTGGATGGTTTTTGGTACAGGACTGCATTGTAAGCTATGAAGGATTACTTCTACTTTAACATCTCAAGGTCAAGAGGGTTATTGATAAACTGAAAGTAGGGGATACAAACTCAAAGTTCACATGCACCAACTAAGAGAGCAGTTATATTGCCAACTCCAGTTTCTGAAAATCAAATTAGGGTATGGAGGTAAGAATAAGTTTGCTTACAAGAGTAACCTTGTTTATTTATGCATCTTCATTTAAGTTCATATACACTTTTGTACAGCGCTTCAAGTTCAAAAACTCTGTGACTTTCTTCATTCACATTTTTAATCAGCCCTGGGATGAGTTAAGGATTTCATCATGGAACTTGTGTACCAATTGGAATATTAGACTTCTAAAGTTGAAATTGCATTCAGATTAAAAATTATTATTAGAAGTAATATAGTAGGTCAATTCATTTATTGAGAATCCACATTAGAAGTATGCTAAGACTTGTGGCCCATAGGAGGGGACAGGCTAGCAAGTGAGTAGAGCATAGAAGACCATTTTTCCCAGTCATGTTAACATGCATAGAAATAAGTTTACTGCAGTCAAAGGATTTATGCTAAAAGTCAATTTAAAGGTCCTCTAAAATCAACCCTGGCTATTACGTAGAACAAACTAAGAGAGATGGGCCCAAGATAGGAGTTCAGTGGGAAAGTATAATTGGTAATGTCACTTGACTCCTCTGCAGTAAATTTCAGGATTATTTCTCTTCTGGTTCCTTGAACAATTTTGTTTACTAAAATTGAGATTGATTACAACTTTATTGTCCTAAAATGTAATATAAACTGGCTACATCTGAAAGTCTCTCAACTCAATTGCCACTAATTTGCAGTTTGTGCTAACAATTTTTAATGACTTTTTATATGAAGTTGGTAACATACACCATAGCCTTGCCCAGTCGTTCTGAGATAAAGGTGCATGGAGCAGCAAAGAAGAGGGAAGTATCTATGCTAGGATATTGCTTATGTAGTTAGCTCCTAAGGTGCGCAAGGGATGCAAAAATGGCCAATTGCTCAAGAAAGGTTCATGAATTGGTTAGTAACTGCTTGCATATGCTTGCTCCAGGGCTCATACTGGCAAAATGAATGGTCCACATTGACAACTACCAAATAAGGGTAAATGAAAATTGGGTCAGAGTGAAGGAGGTCAATGCAACAAGACTTAAGGTCAAAGAGTAACCTCAGCTACACCAAATATGAACTGGAATGGCCAACTCAAATGAAGGACACTGCAGTCTGATGTGGGGAGACAGGGTTTCCATGGTACACCAGAAAATCATGTTGATTACCTGACCCAAAGGTCCCCAAAACATTTTTTTAAACCCACAATATGATATGACAAATATTTACCTTGATTGATAATGGTTGGGAGTAGTCCCGACTATATAGTGTACTTCTCATTTTTATTTTGTGTTTTCAAGTACCATTAAATTCCTTATTGAGGTTTCTGTGATGTGGTTGCATACTTGGAAGATATCTTAAATCAATATATTGACTTATGGAGAGCATATTTAAGAAAGAAATATATTTTATTGAGCATATCCTCCTATCCACCTCTTATGTTAAACCAGCCAACCAGTTATTTTATCCTATCCAACAGTTAAATCATCTTTTTTCTGTTGACCTGACAAGGTAGACATTGCTACTCTTCTGATAAAACACTAAATATCATAAAGCCACAAATTGCAGTAAACCAGTTTTTTATTACATACTTGTTACCTGCATAGTATCCAACACAACTAATCATTTCCTTCCATCTTGATTTCCTAACATTCCCCCTTCTAACACATACTGCAGCATACCAGTCTTCCATTTACATTAATGTATACATATGTATTTTGAAAGTTATGACAGAAGTTTTAAAAATTTAATAAAAACGAGGTTTACAAATGGATTTTCACATTCGTCATTATTCATGGTAGCATATCAGTCAAGGTAGGTTTTTGTGGGAGAAATACCTATGCATATGTAAGTAATAATATGTGTATAAATAAATAGTTGTAATACATGTATAACTAATATTAACATACACATATGTTACCACCCGGAAAAATGCCAACTTTTAACATTTATAGTAATAATAATTTATTATGCCCCATGGCTTTATTTTTACTGGTGCTCAAAGTAAATTTTAATTGTAACTTGCCTTAATAAATACTAGGATTAATCATTAAAATTTGGAAGTTATCTATACATAGCATTTGTTGTATTGTACAAATACAAATTTGAGCATCTTATGAAGTAGTACCTCAATATTCCCTGGGATATCCTGGTACCCACAAAAATTTAATTTTACTACAAGTTTTTTGTGTATTCATTAAAGTATAGTTGCATAAACAAATAGGGACCACAGATTTGTAGTAAGTGCACACTTTTTGTGCATGTATTTTATTTGGATAATACAGTCTATGAACATATTTTCACAATGAGGATTGGGGCATTGCACATTTGCATTCTGCATATAGTTGTTTTCTCATGTGTTAGTTATGTTGGGTGGAGGTCAATAGAGCTACCATTTAATGTTGACTTGATAATGGTGAGGAAGACCTCAACAGGGGGATGGCACAACATCTTTCCGAATAGTAAAGTAATATCCTATACTTCCCCAACAAAAATGTGTATAATTAGTAGCTCTCCGAGTTATTATTGCTACTAAATCATACATGCAATACGTCCCCGTGATAGTTCACTGGTATAGCATAAATGCACAAAATCTATGGTTATCTCACTAAATAGCCATATCAAAAGAGAGAATCTGGGAACAGGACTGCTTTCTAATCTCAAGCATATGGCACACTACATAAAAAGATTTTCTGATATCATTGTATGCACTACAGAAATTTGATTTGCTCTGAGACTTCTCACTTCGTGTACAAATCAGTTTCAACATCCAATGTGTGGTGTGTTGCTCCACATAATTCAATTTTTAAACATTGTATTAAACAATCACTAAATCATTTCACAATTAATGCCAGATCTAGGGGACTGGCACTGTATTGTAATCTACACATTGAGATGAACCTGATAATTCAAAGGGTTACATAAATTTCACTTAATAGGTATATTTTTAAACTTCGCAAGTAAGTCTACCACTTAGATGCCTGTTTGTTCATATTTCCATTAATATTCTACTTCCTGACATATCCTAAAGTATAGTAGTCTAACCCTCAAACAAACAAAAGTTATTATCAACTTTTAATGATTCCTTCCTTTTCCAGCATACACCAGAAAAAAATACCTGCTCTGTGGCTTCCATCAGTAATTTGTAATTAATGGAAAGTAGTGATATACTCCTGACATGGTCAATTTGTTTATATCTACATACTAATTAACATGTTGCAGCTTTCACTTCAGGTACACTTAGAGGTACCAACAAAAAAACAAAATTAATAATCGCATAGACCCTACAATGAACCCTATACTTACTTGTGGACCACAAGCCTCAGGTGGATCAATTAATAACTACCAAATAGGTTTAAAAGAAAATAGGTCAAGAAAGAATGTCAATGGAAGAGAGAACCTTCCTTGAGGTCAAATAATAACCTCACTCAAACCAAATATGGAGGTGACAGAGAAGGGTAATCTGTTTAAGAAATAAGGACAGGTTTGGTCCTTCTCCAACAATATTTTGAATACCCTTGGTCTTAGGTACTTTGTTGACCCATGAAAATTCACTTGCCAGTAAACTGATAGGAATGTGACTCAGCTAATTAACTGAACTAAATCTGTTACAAAAATTATAAAAAAAGGTGGTAGAAAATTTAAGAATAAAGTGGGATAGTGCTACAAAATGGCAATCTTCTAAGAGTGAAAAATAGCTAAATACAAAACATTCATCAAAACTATAGCATATGCACCAGAATGTATTCCCCCCACCTCATTCAGGGGGAGGGTAATTTTCCCCCAGCTATTTTCCAATTCAGCAATGCTAAAAACTTTTTACACAACCTGTAAATCTCTAGTAAGTTCTTTTGTACAAAAGAGTCCAATAAATTAGGTGGTTTTCAGGCATCACTTTGTGGAAGTGATTCATGCTGAGACACTCCTGATGATGACTTTGTAAGTCGAAACCCAGGTCATGTTAATAAAGTTTTCAGTATCTCAGTGTTAGTCGAATAAAGTTCTTATCATAATAGATCTTAAACAAATAGATATTTTCATAGATTTTTAGTTTTTTTTCTTTCAAGTATAATACAGCTCTGGAAGGCAATCCTTCATATTAGACTGCTGTCTGTTATGGATTTAGACTTGTTGGTTTAATCATGAATATGTGGATTATAGCAATGACATATTATGAAGGGGCCATAGACACAATCTCCTAACTACAAATGGAATGGTTTCCAAGGCCACACAATCAAGAAATTTATAAGTTTCATGTATTCAGTAAAAGTAATCTTGAAAAGCTGGAAACAAATAATTGCACAATTGTTACTACTGTAAAATCCAAAATATAACTTAATTACTAACTTTGACATTTTTGGTGAAATGTAGAAGTGTTGTACACACTGACCACTGGAAATCAAGATTAAAATCTTAACCCTCTAGTAACCTTGAGACTCTAAGAAAGGCTGAATGGATTTTTATTAACATTAAAACATTTTATTCAGGAAATTCACACTTAAAACCTTGATAGATAGAGGATCTATTTCGAGGGGGGTGTATTAGCTCAGTTTGTAGAGCATCAAGTTAACGAGTTATAATTCTCAGGGATTTAGGATAATCCCTGTTTCACCTAAGCTAATTTTTCAGGCACCTCCTATATACATCAAAGGATACCATAGGCAGTAGAGGAAAAAGAACTGCCTAATCCCCCACCCCCCTGATGCATGAATTTCACATGCCATATGTCTTATTAGGGGAGTGGTATGGAGGGCCGAGGTTCAATTCCCAGCGATGCCTCTTGGCACCCTCACCTTCACCCAAGCTGTGT
>LYUA01002751.1:104411-115520 GCA_002093875.1 Calopteryx splendens
GGTGTAACTCCGACCGGCGGAGTCTTACCGCAGGCGTTGAGGATACATAATAGCCCCCTATGTGTACAATTACCTGTGAAATGGGTGTAATAGCATTTATATTTCTTTGTACTAATGGATTTTATTTATTAGTAAATAAAATGAAATCTCAAAATTGGGTTTTTGAGGAAAGAGACCAGTAAAAATGAGGCTGGGGAAAAAATATTTTAAAAGTATTTTTATGTTTTATAAATTAAATATATCACAGGATTGTAATAAATGACATAAATTTGAGGTGTCACCATCAATTCTCATTTTTTGAGTCTTCATTTGTTGAACAACTAAATCCTAAATGATGCAGATGAATTGCTAAATTGTCATTACAATTTGCTTTGCTCTTTTAATTGAATTCATGCATCAGTTGTTTTTTCTTGTTGCAGGTATAAAGATAATCCTGATGATCTTCTTTCACTATGTAAACTTAAGCACCTTAGAGTTCTTAACATAACTATAGATGATGCAAGAGAAGATGATTGCAGTGGGCAAATGGACTTCTTCACTCATGCAGTGGTGCCTGTGCTGCAAGCTTGTGGAAAATCACTGACTGTCATTTCCCTTGGTGAATTTCCTCCAAGTGTGGATGTTGGAATTATTGGTATCTGCTGCCCAGCTCTCCAAGAGCTCAATCTCGCTTTCAACAAGGGATATAAAAATGCCGCATCTCATGTATCTTCATCATATGGGACACCATTTTCCTCCCTCAAGAAGCTCAACTTAGTATGCATATGTTCCAATGTTATAATATTCAAAGATCTAAGGTAAGACAAAATTTTATGTATGCCTTTGATTTAGCTTTGTTTAATTGCTTGGGATTAAATAATTTGGTTACAACTTTGTTTATAGCTGCACGACAGCCACTTATAAAAATAACTACTTTTGGCTAGGAAATTTAATTAAATTCACTCAATAGTTAATGGTTCAGTATATTCCAAAAACAATTGAGTCACCATTGAGCAATAATTTAATCAAGTGAAAGGAATTAAATTTAAAATAACTTTTAATAGAGTAAACCAAAAAAATTTGACATATAAAACATTTGTTCCATTAAGGTAGGTTGATATTTATTAAACTTAAAGTGAATGCTTATTCTTTGTAATTTGGAATGAAAAGGTTTGATATTCAAGCAAACATTGGTAAATAAATTCAAGGTTCAAGGCACTGCTTTGTACAAAGTGCTCTGACAAAATAAAGAGTTATATAAGAAGGCATGTTAGGTGGATGCTGGGCGGTGACAGATTGTTGAAGACAGTGATAGAGGGTAGAATGTTAGGTAGTAAACCAAATAAATTTCTCAGATGATGATGCATACCAATCATACTATTTTATACCAGATGGGAGGGACTAGAGGCAGGAGTGAAAGTAGGTGGGGAACTGATCAATTCGGTCAGATTTATTGATAATCAAGCTTTAGTTAGCCAATCACACAAAGGTTGCAGTCATTGCTGAGCTCACTACAGAGCCGGTGTGATAGGTATGGGATGAAAGTAAATGAGAAGAATATGAAGGTAAGGAGGCTCCTGAGACAAACGAAGTCTAAGTTCAATATTAAAGTGGAAGGGTTTAAAATTTAACTAAAACTTAAACTAAAGCTGGTAGAACATTTTAGCTATTTAGGCAGTGGTTTGGATGAAGGTGGGCAATGTGATAAAGATAGAAGAAGAATCGCATTAGATGAGGAAGGTTTTACAAAGAGGAGAGAATTGATGACAAGGGCCTTAGTCAAGAATGTATGGAATAGACTGGTTAAAACATTAATATGGACCATGGTTTTTTGTGGGTCAGAAACTTGATAATTGAGGCAAGATGAAAATCATAGGTTGAAGGCTTTTGAGATGTGGGTGTGGAGAAGGATGGAAAAGGTGGCGGACAAAAAGGAAAATGAGCGAAGAAGTTTTGGGAGTGGTAGGGAAGGAGAGAAAGATATTGGGATAAATCCAAAGAAGGCAGGAAAAGTGGATGCAGGGTGAGCTGAGTGGTGATGGTTTGTACAAGAATGTGTTCGAGAATGTTAGGTAAGCGGGTTAGAGGGAGGAAAAGATAAGGCATGTTGGATGGAGTGAAGGGGCTCGAAATATGCAGAAATGAAGAAAGGGTTATTTTAGGGTAGAGGTTGTCTCCATCAGGAACCTACTCTAGCTAGGTAGATTACCATTGATATTAGCATTTGATTAACAACATTTAGGATGGGTTGATGAAATTTAACTTAGCTGTTGGCTTGGTCAAGACAATGGTATGAAACTTCACATTTCTCATTATTGTTTAAGACTTACCCAAATAGATTTTTTTGCCGATGACTTTCATTCATAATGGGTGATGAGTACAGCCATCTCAAATATATGAAAGAGGTTTGTAATTTCTGTCAATAAAACTTGTAAATAGATGGATTGGACACTAATGAGATTAATCTCAAAAGAGAATGAATGCAGAGATTGAATATAGCTTCTGTTCATAATTTGATGCTATTATTGATTGGGAACACATTTGAATGCCCAAGGATGAGAGAAGTATTTTGCTTAGTAAGAGTGTCTTTGAGGATATTTTTGGCTCTCCATTTTTATACTACTGAAAATTACAGTAAATTGAATGGAACCATTGACAATGTTCATGTATGTTACTGAACTATGCAGTTTCAAATGTGACCATTGTGATTTGCATGCCCTCACAGGGAAGCCTAATGTCCAATATCAAGTGCCCTCAGTGAAAGAAGATTTTGCTTATTCATCAAGGTGTCGTTGAAAGATTTCTATAAGTTAATTATAAGTGGATGAGCAAACAGTGAGGAGTGGTTTTACAGTTGTACATTGATTAACCCCTGGAAGTTACTAGTGTCCTCATTGCATTTGTTAATGATAGATGATACAAAGAGGAAGTTTATATGGATTACTGAATTGCAATAGAATTGGGATTTATTAATTGAACATGAAGATTTTGTGTGTTAATTTAGTTATCAGCTAAGCACCAATTGCTCTAAATTCACAGCTGCAGTGATTTTGGCAATTCTATAATTTAAATCAAACTAATGCTTGTTGAATTTTTTTTCTCATTCTATTTGTACATTTAATGTTCCCAAAAAAATAATGATTAAAATATCTCTATCTTCCTTCAAAAAGTTATCCAGCCTTATTTTTGCCTCAGCTCTGTGGTATTAAACTGCCTTTCCAAAAATTCATTGTGCATTGAAGCCATACAATCTCATTCTCTCTTGGGCTATCTTATTTCATTGAAAGGAAAAATTATGTCTTTAATTAACATTTTCCAAAGAGCATTTTCAATCTAATTTTTTCATAACCTACTGCATCATTGTCATAATTAATTACGTGACTCAAGAACTGTTACATTTAAGTATAAAGTATTGTCTATTGATTGGTTCAAGTAAAGTCCCACAGAGTTACAATTGATATGTATGAATTTAATATATTCAGATGTATGCGTGTATTTTAATGAGTCGTTCGGTTTTCAGCCAGCCAAATCTTGAGGTGAATGCTCCTGACTTGCCCGCAATAGACCTTCCTCCTTCGCAGATGAGGAGCCTTTTATCATCTCCTGTCCTGGAGTCTGTTTTTATTCGTGAATCATCCGTGCTAAATGATAATCTTCTGAGAGAAATTTTGAGCAAGGGCCAAAAATTTACTAATCTCAGAGAACTGGAATTGGAGCAGTGCCACAATTTAACGGCTCAGTTTGTCTATTCGCTACTTAATCTTCCTGGACCCCTGAAGTCTCTTAAACTTTGGGAATGCAGACAACTCACTCGTTCTGATTTCAATTCCTTCAAATCAATTTGCCGAAAGAACAGATGGGACTTGCACATTGATTGGACATAGCATGTTATTTATGTAAACAAACTTTCATGTGCAAGCTTACAATATTTGTTGTGACTTATTCTCAGCGTCTTTCATTCTTCCATTTATTTTGTAAATATATTGTTATATACAGAGGAAATGTTATTTTTTAAGATGCAGATATATTGATCTAGTCTAAAAGCTATTTAAGGATGTTAAAAAACATCAGTAATGCTAATAAAGTTAGTGATACTACTTACCATTATGCTCATGCAAGAAGCACTATGTTCTTCCTCAAATATTCTAAACTTGTAGCAGTACCTATATAAGATAAATCATTTGGACTGTTTTAATTTTATAAATATTTAGTAATGGTGCCAACCAACTTCAAAATCTTAAACTAAACAGTGTCTTAATCTAAAAATTAATTTAACTGTATGCTATCAATATTTTAGTGTAAAAAGGTGCTCGATGCATGAAGTGTCATCAGCATTTCATAAATGTTGAAATTGTACTTATTCTTTGAAAAATATCCTTTGAGCTGAAGTTTGATTTCAGTTTGATGGTTGGTTGTAAGGGAAGCTGTTGGCCATCAGCACACATTCATACAGTGGGTATGAATGTGTGCCCTGATCAAGTTTTAATAAAGAAATTCTCAAATTTAATGCTGACAAATTTGTCACATAGAAATAAATAAAGGTCTCTTGTAATTTTATTACAGAAAAGGGTTTGATAATTTTTACTTTAGTACTCTACTACAGTTGATTTGATTCCCTTTGCGTTGTGTAAGAAATTATTTTACATTGGCATGTATTATCAAACAATTATTTTTGTACCTATTTGCCAATTATGTGATTTTTATAACTAATTTAGAACTATTTTTATACCTTGAAGCATATTAAAAATGATGGCATTATAAATATAATGGTTTGTGAAATATTTTTGTAAACTTAAAAATATATATACTTACAGCTCATGAAAATTAATTTAAGCCTGCAGCAGATTTCTTAATAGGAATAGTATTTGCTCAAAAGGCAACATTTTTTATTCACAAGCTTTTATTCCAAATTCATGTAATTTTGTGAATGATTGTAGCCTCCTATAATTTACAGTGAAATTGTAAAACCAATTTCCAATGTTTTATGGCTCAATTGAAATAAAATTGTGCCAATAAATACTTTGTAACACAATGAATCATGTATGTCTTGATAACGAAAGCTGCATAAGGAATTGCCATATTGAAATAAGAGTTGCAACACTACCTAGTTTAGGTATGTGGTCACATTTATCCCTCTCTGAGGAGCCATTTTGAGCTGTCATGTTTACAAGGTGTGCTTTTTAATGCTGGGTTTTGACATGAAGATATTTGATGTGCTTATTAGTAGAGAACAGAAACAAAAATAATTATATCCTTCACATTATGCAAGATTTTGCTCACATGCAACTTTGTCAATATTGTATAGTTCAGAATGGATAGTGTAAACAATAACCTCTTTTATGCTCTATTATATTTTATATTTCTCATAATGGAATATATGCTGTCAAGAATCAGGTGAATTATTATTTACCCTACCAATTACCCCTTTATCTTCTGTAAATTGTTTGGATACCTTACGATCAGTAAATCCTTGGCATATTTTATGATAATCTAGATTTGTCAATTAATTGGCTCAACCACATTTATGTTTTAAGGTTGTTATTTAATGGAAAATTTAGATATCCATTATTGATCAAACCTACCTTGTGTGACAGATGAGTATGGAGATGCTATGTGTCATTAACGACAGACAGACATAAACCTTTGTTTAGCTAAGAGTTTTCTAGAACACAATGGGATGTAAGGGAGGCTAAAAACTCTGCATCAGAATTTGCTTTCTCCAAACAAAATTTACCGGAGATGCGTTCTCTTATCAAACTTTTGCTTGCCTTGTCTCATGGTCAGAATGTTGGTTATTTCTGATACAATTCCCAATGAAATGAAGTATGTAATCAAATCACATTGGAGCTAGAAATGGTTCCAGGCCCACATAAATGACTCAAATTGCTGATGCTTGCCAAATTACCATTTTCACTTTGAGAGATGTTGTTAGCAGCTGTCAGTTGGTGGAAACTATTCATCATAAGAAGAATAACACACTTGGTTTTTCCACAATTTTATTTGCTCACTACCCAGATTTCGACTCACAAGTACACCTGATGATGACTTGACAGTCAAAACCTGGTTAGTGAGCAAATAAAATTGTGGAAAAACCAAGTGTTATTCTTCTTACGAGGTTTCACTTTGAAATAATTCCTAATCAGGCATGCCATGAGGAGTGATATAATGGGAGTGATTTTCTGCATTGATTTGGGAGTGGGGCAGCTGTCATTACATTCTGATATATTTTGAAGGTTTCCCTATCACCATATTGATGCCAACTCCAGATTTTATAGAATTAGTTGGGGTCATTGTCAACCCTGTTTTACCTTTATTTACTATGGATGAATGTTTCAATGGAGAAATAAAAAATGTGACTTTTCAGAAATGCTTAGAAAGTGTGCTCTCTAAAATTTTTGTCATTCTATTTCTCCTATATGGTTCCCTGAATGAAGCACCCTACAGCCGGTGGGAATCAATTTTGATTCCTGATGAATTTCATGAAATAATTTACTAAAAAGAGATGCAAATGTAATAACACTAGGAAATGTCAGATACCAGATCGTTATACATCATGAAATTTTTTATGCTGAGTATATATAGAATAGTACAAATACCTCTCAGTTTTTCTTGTAAGACAAATGAAAATCGCTCAAAACAAAAGATGCGCTCTCTCACAACTCAAATATCTCCCTCATCCCATCAGGCAAAAAGGAAACTTCGACCTCTAAATTTTCTTTAGGTTGGTATTCCATATAGCTTCTTTTACGAATTTATGGTAGTAATAATTGGGTACTGAAATTTCAAGGCAGTTTCAATGTAGACCTAGCCTTTAAAAGACAGGTTTAAATCCAAGATGTAGCTCTCTGTGGCTTGGCATTTAAATGTCAAGGTTCGATCAGTAATTATTAAATAATCTTCCTAATTGACCCAATGAAAATGATTTTAAGCTAATTTTTTTAAACAATGATTGTCTTAGTTGTTCATTTAAGGACCGCATGACCAATGGCGAAAACATTTAATGTTCCCTTTAGGAATCACACGGATGATAAAGGTTAATGTTCATAGTATTCTAAAAAATCACAGTAATCAATGTGGTCAATTTGGTTGGTGGGGGTAGAGCTTCACCCAGTACTAAGCGGAATGGCATGTGGAATTGACACATCAGGGTAGGGTGGCCAGTTTCTTTCTCTGTACCACCTGTGATTTCCCTGGATGACCTGTTACCCGAAAAATGGTTCACAGCTTTTGCTCACCATCTCCATATTTCATTTATAGATTGAATATGAAGTCATCAATACTGAATGCATAGTTGTCAGTAGTCAACTTGATTTCAAGTCTCATCTAGTGCATCAACAGCAGGTTCTATAATGTTGATTTTGAAAATTTACATTATGCTCTTTCCTCATAAAATGGCTATTGCTCATTAACCAAAGAAAGTTTCTCCCTATCTTAGTTATGCTCATAACCAATATGTTATCCCATCTAGGTTTTAAAGGTCTCTGAAAAATATCAAATAATAAAGAAACAACAATTTACACTCTGCAAAAGATGTACTCATTCTTCATTTTGATATAATTCATTCTAATAAATGACATATTAGTTAGTAATGCATACTGCAGAAGAGTGGATACCTCTTCAATCAGGGGCACTTGGAGCCGTATTGACAATGAGAGTCGCTCCTTCAAAGGTGTCCTTAATGAAGGTGTAGGTATGGAGGAAGGGACAATTTCCATGAGATAGTCTGCCGGCTCCATTCATTGAACGGCTCAGCAAAAAGGGAGTCCCTATGCTGTTTTCCACGTCCCTATTGCTGTGTTAAAACAGTGGGTTTTCAGATTTATGTGATGGCACAGTAAGATTATATGATTAGTAAGGGATTTTTTTCCAAATTACACCATTAACTAGATACAGAAAACCTTAGGATTATCAACAGTCTCAAAGGTGGTGGAATGGAAGGATCACAATGGCTTACATATTCTGGCAGAATTGTTTGCAAGAAGTACCAAACCCTCCAGTTCAAGAACCAACCAACATCTCAAGAAGAAATTGATATTAAATATTTTTCTAGGATTTTCCACATCTCATAAATAAGTTTATGAGATGAAATGGTATAGTATGTTCATTTTTTTATTAGTCAACAAACATTAGCACAATGTATACAAAAAACTTGTGCCTCACTCACTAGACCGGATATAAAAAATTGTGAATTAATTCATTAATACGTAAATTTGAGTAACAATTTACCTGTAGGAATACCAAGTACTAACCCCTTAAGATCCGACACTTCGCAAATTGCGCCGTACCTAAATTTAGGTACGGGGCAAATGGTTTGTGAGGTGGATGTTAAGGGGTTAGTATTTGGTATTCCTAGAGATTTCTACACAGATGAATGTTCCAGTTTGGAGTAATTACGGAGTACTTTTATCAATGCACTGGAAATGTGTGCCGTTGTGGTATGTGGGCCCTGGCGTAGTAACTATAAGCTACGGGGTGAAGGGTTTGAGAAGAGGGGGGTGTTAAGGGGTTAGCCCTTGGTATTCCTAGACATCTCCACGATGATAAATGTTCTAGTTTTGGAGTAATTACGAAGTACGCTGGTAAACATTTTTATTTAAGAGTTATGTCATAGTACTTTTGTTATAGGATCCAGTACTTTTGCAGAGGTACCGACAATGTTTCCTTAATATATCTCTTTTGGCTCTGGTTCCTTTCGTGTGTTTATAGCGTTTTTATGTTTATATTTTGTTCCATGTATAACGGCAACCCTCTTGCCGTGAGACATCTTCATGCATGTTAGTGCCCCCTCAGTACTTGTGATTGACTGTAAAGAGGTCATGTGCGAAGTTTATCTTTTTCCCCATCCACATATTTGTATATTATTATAACTGGGGTGGGAAGCTACCACAGTACCTTAACATCCTTTTGAAGTATGGGACTAGACTTTCCGAGCTTGATCTATTTCCTCGGGTGGGCGGAGTTGAAGATTTTGTAGATTTAGCAGGTTTAGGACCATGCAGAGGATGATATTTTTTTAAATCTCTCCCGCTCACAATCAGTTTATCAAATCGTGCGGTTCCATATAACTCAGTTGTTTTTTAAAAATTTTTTGTGAAGTGTGCGAAACACAATTTTGTTGACATTGCAGTATTTACGCAAGTTACAGAATCTGCATATTTAAATCATTAACTGTTCGCTGAAGCATGAGACTGATGATTTTTTTGTGCACTGATTGTTAATGGTGGAGATCACCGACACATTCTGTTGTAGAGCTAGAAATAGAGTTGTATAAGTACGATAAGTACCATGAATTCCTTGGAAAGGGAAATTGGAGAAGCCTCTAATGTAAAATCAAAATCAGTAAGGCTGTGCAGGAATCGTAGGAATTCAAGAGGTAACACCGAAATTAAGAAATACCGTATTTTAGGTTTTTATTCGATGAACTCGGATTACGAGTTTTGCGACGACTTATCCCAGCTGCGCTACCTTACTCTACCTCCTAATTCAAATGTTTTATTCGACTTGAAAATTAATTCAGAGAGCATTATCCGAAAGAAATGTAGGACAAACGAAGTGAAATTGGATTCAATTTTGAAATGGCTTATTTCTCACCGGCAAGAATGCATGAATTTGGAAAAGAGGCAATTATTTTTTTAAATTTCAGCCGAAAACTATGAACGTATGCCGTTTGATAACAGCTGATTTTCCTTATAGGTCTTTCGGAGATTTTGTAACTTATCGAGGAGTGCTGTCAAAAGTAATGTCTTCTCCGTATGAAAATTTTGAAGGATGGATCGTTTGTGCGTCAAAGTTAAAAGGTAATGAGCCACTACTAGCCATAAGTTAATTGGACTACTATCTACTTCTTATACTATCTACTACTAATTGGACTACTATCTACTACTTATACTATCTACGTCCATCAGTTACCTTGAGTGTGTCATAACTTCTTCGTAGCATATTTATTTGTATATAAAATGAAATTGCGAGACGTAACTCGCCCAGTTCTTTAATTGTTTCAATTTAACCTGTGAGCTTAATAAAATTTCCGCACTCATATATGATATGTACTCTTTTAATAATAATGCCACAACATTATTTATTGACTAAAATAAAATTAATCCTTAACGTTGTCACTGAGGGCACATTAGAATTGTATTATGTTAAGTTCATAGTTTTGAACAAACCATAAACATGTTTATGCAAAATCTCCATGCATATATGCTTGTCCATAGATTCCTTGTGTGTTCAAAGTGTATATGATATAGGTCACACACAGGAGTTATCATAGTTTATCAGTCAGGGGCTTGATGTGTGAATACTATGATAGTGCTTATCAAGAGTAGCACCCAAGAAATGTACCTCGTTGACTTGTATAATTTCACCACTAACTTATGGTTGGTGAGCACTTATTAAAGTTAGAGATAAACATTGAGACATTTGTGTATATTAAATTTTAATGAATTATTTTTACACGATTTAGTTAAGTATTGTGACACAAAGAGGAAAGTAGTGTATCAGTCTGAGCTGAAGTAATGATAAATTTAGCATCATCTGCATGTAGCAATGGATGAGTACTAGCATTTGGTGGGATTAAGTTAGGTAGATCATTACCATACAAGATAAACAAAATTGGCCCAAGAACAGAAAGAACCCTGTGGAGCCCCTTGTGATGTAGCTTTGTAGGTAGAAACATACTGTCTTCTACCTATAAGATAATTCTTTAACCACAAATAAGGTATATCTCTTATGCCAAAGTATTGAATCTTACCAAGTAGAATTTCATGATTTACACTCAAATCTTTAGAAAAATAATAAAATATTCCAATCTTATAGTCCAAGGCATAATGTATTTTATTCATAACCTGGCAACCAGCTATAAAGTCAAATAAATCTCCTATCCCTCCAATCTACTACTATCTTCTGCAACACCTCTATTAGGTGTTCCCAATTTACCCTATCAAACGCCTCTTCAAAATCTGCGAATCAGACAAATATAGCCTGATTATACTCTATTTTCCTTTCTATCACCTCATTATTTTTATACCATCACATGTACCTCTACCTTTCCTAAACCCAAACTGATATTCTCCTAAGTTACCTTCTGCCTTCTTCTCCATCCTATAATTGATGATCCTCAGTACTACCTTT
>LYUA01002752.1:14525-26147 GCA_002093875.1 Calopteryx splendens
AATAACCCCCTCCCCCTTTCCGTAGTAGCAGCCCATACGAACCCCCTCTCCGTCTCGCACACTCACTCCCTGTCGCACCCTCCGTACGGGAGCCGACTCTCCCATCCATAAAGGGATTAACCCTCAAGCATTGCTCTGCAATATCTGACGATGCAATTTGGCTAGCAGGCCGGCCGGCATTGGGACGGGGTGGGCGACGATGAGAGTAGGGGTTGGCATGGACCGAGAGGGGGCTGTGTAGGCGGGCCGGGAGGGTAGGGGGGTGGCTGGGGGGAGATAGAGCGAGGGGATAAGAGGAAGAGTGGAGAAATGGTTTAAGGGTTCCGAGGGGCGGAGGGAATGGGAAGAGGTTGGCAATGGGAAAGGGGGAATCGGGGGAGGGGGAATAGGGGATGGAATGGGGTCCGGGGAGAAATGTAACGGGAGGCTGGGGGCAGTATCGGCCAATACCGGAGGGGAAATGAAAAAAAAATACGGCGGGAAACGGCGGACGGCTCCAGGTTAAGATGCGGTGGCGGTGGGTCGCTAATTCTATGGCGTTATATATGGGAGTCTCTCTCTCTCTCTCTCCCCGATTCCCTCGTTGTTTGGTGGAAGCTGCTCTATACATATACAGCTTTAGTTATAAATTTTGTTTTTTGGCCGAGCATGGACCTCTGGGAAGGCTTGGAAGGGTGTTGTATCATTACTCTTCCGACCCGACTTCTCTACTTTCTGGGCAATGGGGCCGTTTCCATTCGATGAGGGTGTGACGCACGAAGTTAGCTTTCGGCGGGGGCCGGAGGGAAGGGGGATTTAGGGCAAGGGGCGCTACTGACTTTCACATTTACATGTTAATTGCCCTCCCTTCCCAATTATATCCATGCTACGGCTTAGGTATACCAGATAGAGAGACTGGAGCACGACCTTTCGCGGTCCTTCGCCACCTCATTCCGTCAAAATGTTTCGTCTAGGGTAATAATGATGCGTTTCCTTGCCGTTGTCCCTCCGCCGCCGGACTAAAAGAGGCGGGAAACTCGGGGACCGAAGCTCTGTGACGCCTCCCAGTAGGACACGACTTAACGTGCCCTCGGAAGTTCAACGGGAAGAGGAAGGTCATGGTACTATTAGTACCATGGGGATGGTGGCGAGGTTTTTTCACGGAGTGACGCCCGCTCGCCGCACAGACAATTATAGATTTCCCCAGTATGCGAAGTCAATATTTGTATACGCCGCTTTTCCTTCGCTCTTTTACTGCTGCCCAAGTGCTGGTGCCGTTGGGAAATCTTGTTTTTACTTAAGTTTTCCGCAGCTTAGCCTTGATATTTACGCTTGTCGCGCCGTTTACTCTGCAGGGAGATTCGCGATGTGACGACATTCCGTCGGGAGACCAATCTGATTCAGTGGAAACTGGAAAAACCTCGTGTGGGATCAGGAGATCTATGCTCCTATGATAAGCGACTGTCTACGTACCGTAACCTGTTAATACGTTGGCCGACCCGCACGATGCATAATGTAGAAAACTCTTAAAAACTGTGATGGGCATTGGAATATTAAAAAAATATTACTATCTACTTTGAACTATGACAATAGTTGAATGAATATTCCGTGGAAACGACAGAATCGGTGCAGATGACACATAGTTTTTGGGGACTCGTCTACTCCGTCCGCGAACGCCGTGTTTGTGGCTGGGACCACGGATACTAGTCGGAATTTTCTTAAACGTTTCAACATCAAGTGTCAAGTTAAACAGGAATGAAAGACTATGAATGGCATAAATCCAGCGTTCTGGAATCGATTAAAAGGAGCTTCTCCAAGGTAGAATTAAAAAAACCAAGAGACTATCTGGCGCGATTTTCCACCCGAACATCGCCAATGGCGGAATGAGAGAAAGAAAGAAGAGCTGAGCAGTAATATGCCGTTAGTTTGAAGTTAATTTACAGAATCGCCCGCCGAATGAGAATACCGCTCATGCTTTTTTCTTATTATTTTCTGTTCCCTCCAGACAATCTCCTTGCATTTAATGGTCTTTGGCAGACACTCGGCAACGGTGGCAGACACTCCTGTTGTGAGCGATGCGACTGTGTGCTTTCGCCATATGCACAGCCAACAGCCCCGGGCTCAGCCCACTGCCCCTGCCGTTCGCCGTCCGCAAGCGGCCTTGCGGACTCAATCGCATTACATCCTTGGGATAAACCCTATCTAAACGAATACAAGCTCTGTCAACACGCACGGTCTATTCACAGCCACTCCATTTATTTATATGGTGCGGTCTCATTTCTCAGCGGAATTTTAACTTGGGCGGCAGAAAAAAAAGCTCCCTGCTAGTGCCCTCTGAGGGTCCGAGGTCCCCATCTGATGTTAGATCTTTAGACCTTGTCACTAGACTAGAGTAAACATTTCAACTTCGAAAACACGGATTATTATAATTTACCAAAGCGCCGTGAAGTAAAAATTTAATGACATGCAGAGAGAGAAGTTATTGGATATCGTATGAATAATTTATTAAGTAGGTATTACCAGTTAAATGATTAAAAAATAAATCTTTCAACTTTCCCAAGCAATGTGGCTTATACCTCTTGCTATAAAAGTAGCAATTGAAAAAAATTACTATCCAGAAATAAATCGCTTCACAAAAGGTTTTTTCGAGTTAAGGTCTGTTTGTTTGGATGATTTCCGGATCTCTGTAAAAATATCCGTAGATTTTGATTCTTTGGAACTTCTTTGAATAAAATCAACAGGGTTAGCCAAATCATGAGATAAATACTAACTAACCTAACCTCGCCCATTGGTTCGAAAAACCGATCATATTTTAACAAATTACACCTATCCCCGAGAAAATATTCGATTCTACCAATTTTGCAGTGAAGATTGCGTTCTATCCACACGGGACTGTTCACATAGTCAACTTTTAAGAGAGAAATTTATTAGTTTCGTCTAATGATGAAAAACTATTTTTAATGTACTCCTGTAGAAAATGAAGGTGCACTAGGGCTTATTACTAGGCAATGCATTATAAAGATAATGAGGTTTTAAAGAGTATTCTAAATGAAGTAATGAGAAATGAAATACGTGAATCGAGCTACGCGATAAAAAAGTGTGAGGGAAGGAAAAAGATAAGTTGGTGCAAACCTACCTTTAATTTAAATTTATCTTTTTAGAAAATGATTCGGGGTCTAGGAATTTTGGGCTTTCAAATATCTAACAAAAAAATGTTTTGGGATTAAATTAGTGCTGTTTCATTTCATTTATCATGTATTCATTTATTTGTAATATTTATTAGTAACTTTATTTTAATAAGGTTATTGGCCATTTTCTGTTACATACTCGTACTCCGAGTGGGACCTAGCCCGTACGCTTTCAATAATAGATTATAAAAGGGATTGGTATAACACTATTAGGACAAAATATGATGGCGAATTAAATGCACTTGTCGGAGAAGGTCACGGAGAAACAAAAGGAAGGCATGCTTCAGATGAACGAAATAAAAGGAAAAAAATTCCGATCACATATTACGCCACGCTATTTTTAGCTTTTTTCGATTTCACCCTTTTTTCACCATTGTCACATCCTGACACGGCAGAGAAAAAGCTCCCTCCTAAAATGAAGCCATGGTGCTCCTGATAAGCCCCTGGTCGACAATTTTGTTGGTTAATGACCAAAATAGTTTGCAATTTTCCATTATTTGTGGTATTTATCTACGACCAGGTTTTGATGTACTAAATCATCTTACCTGAAGATGACGCAAAAAACACCTGGTCGTAAATAAATAATTTAAATATTGGAAAATGAGAATTATTTTGGTTAGGTATTATTATGTTCCGATTCCACCAAATCACGCATGAAACCACGAAGTTAATTTTGTAGGTGCTCCTTGCATTAGCATGATGGTTGAAATCCATTTCGATTATCTCGCGGTCGTCATAGATTCCACAAGGCATTTTCTGGTCGCCGGCACGCGGAAGATCAGTTGTAGAGTCTCAAAAATATTATGAAAGAACAAAATTTTCAAAACCAGTTAGGGTATAAAATTTACTGAAACCCCCTTGCTGCGAAACCGATCCGATTGTAACGCTTGTTGAAAATAAACTTCGTCAATGGCCGGTTTATAGGGCGTGAGGGCGGCGCTGCACAACACTGATTTATTTACTTCTAACTACCATTACGCTAAGGATAGTCAAGTCCCTCCATTCCCCATCATCATGGAACGTCACAGTGAGCAATGCTCCCCCGCTAAGTGCGAGGCATCGTTTATGGACGGCGTTCGATGATAGTTTGAGTTCTGTGAACACTAAAAAAAAGTTATGGTAAGTACACTGTTTTTCACGATCACGCACGAAGAAGCTGCACCACGAAGATGCCTGGAGACATGGGAAGATGGATGCGAGTTGACCAGATGCTTTCAAAGGAGATATTTATGAATGAATTAGACTCCAAAATATCTATGTTCAGCAGCAGATATCGATAATTTAATATCATTGAGGTGACAACATTTAATAAGGCAACGAAGAAAACAGTTGGGATCGTAGGAGTCGAACCTCCGAGGATAGCATCCCATCGAAAGAGAAAGCGGCACTAGAGAAAGTTTTGGAAGGTCATGGACAGCACGGGACATGCGAAGAGTGGAATACTTTAAGTGATCAAATGATGGGAAAGAAAGCATCTCGAAATGAAGATAGGAGTAAGGCAGGATGCTTGTAATCACCCTTGACCTTTCATGTTTACCGTCAGAAAAAAAAATCCACGAGAAGAATTTTAATATAAAAAAGGGAAAAGAAGAGGCAGATGTAGTAAGAATAAGCATGCTGCGGCATGTAGGCTATAGAGAAGAAAGTGGAGAGAAAAGAAAGATTTCTTGACAGGAAATGAACGACGGAATGAAGAAGGGTAAAAATATACTCAAGAATAATATAAAAAGTACAATACCTTAATAATCATATTAAAACGAAGATATTACCTTGTTGCCCACGCAAGAAGACAATTTTCAATTAAAAACAGGGAAGAACTAGTGGAAATCTATATTTAGGCAGTAGGATAATCATCGATGAATGAAGCTAGAGGGATATAATGAGCAGAATAGATCAACACAGAAGTCTCTTCATCGGAATAATACATTAGCTGTATAACTAGGTTAATGAGTTTTTTACGTCAGTTTATGAAGATTTAAAATCAGAAACGTTCAAGGGAGAGAGTTTAACATACTTTTTTAAAATATTTGAAGTAATTGGGAGATATTATAGAGATGGGAGAATATCGAGGAGTCTGCATTTTGTTGAGCAATTAAATTGAGTAAACAATTTTTTTCAAAAAAACGCTCACCCCAACGCCACAAAACTATTGCGATATCGAGTTGGTCACATACAAAAGAAAGTGAAGTTTTTCAACCCTGGAAGTATTTATTTAACGAACCATTTGCTTGAATTATTGATAAATTACGTGTTTAGCCACAGTTTTCACATTAAAAAAACCGTAGGTATAAGGAAAATTACGAAAGGGCTTGGTAAAAAAATACAAAAGGAATAATTTATATCTATTAAAGTGTATTTAGCTATGGAGAATATTAATTTACTAATTCCACGTATTTTTTCGAGAATTCCGACGCGATAAGTGGACCCTCAATCGCCGACATAGACAGCGCAATTATTGATTATGGAACGAGAAAGGCTGCAAGATTTTAGGGAGTTTTCTTTTAGAAATCCATGGACAAGAGATACGGGAACGTCAGCGGATACGGAGCGACAGCGATGCCTTTAATGAGCTAATGGCCGGTATCGGAGCACCGTCCACAAACTCACCGGGTGGCACACAGCTGTTACAACATGCACGTACGTTGTTTTCGTCCTTACAACGGCTTCCTTCACCAAACACCGCCGCACATTTCCAAATCCCCGCAGAACCTCCCTCGCGATACTCGTTCCAGACCTCGTACCTTCCCGATAAATTGCCGGAGGACAGGCTCCCCTTCCACCCCTCACGCCCCTCACATATCTCCGGGCGCCCCTTTTCCACTCCATGGGGCCCAAAAACATCCCCTTCCCCCTGCCTCGTATCCACTCACGTCTCATCCGTGCCCCTTCCCACCCCTAACTCCGTACCTAAACCTCCCTTGAAGTTGTCCGTTCTTTTATTTACCAAGTCTTTCCGTTCGCTAGTTTGCTAGCTATATTCGCCAGTTTACAGCCATCAGCTAGTTTGGTCAGGGTCCTTTCTCGGAATGCCTAAAATAACTTAAAATAGAGTTTTTTTTCGCTGTGAAAATTCCCAGAATCAAAAGAGTGCCACTCTTTTACGCCAGTATGAGGGCACGGGGGGGAGTTTAATGTACTTCTCTTGGAAGTTAATCGATAAAAAATAAGTTTCCTAGTAAAGCAGTTCCGAAAAAGGTTAGCGTTAAGTTGGGAATGTCCGTGCCGAGCGTGATATCATTATTCTCTTCAGTTTTTGTTTAATTCAGTTGGGATGCATTCCAGAGGCAGAATCAACATTAAGAATGACGTAGTTGACATGTATACGGTAGTTGGACTTCTGACTTCTCGTCCATAAACCAGGAAATATGACGCCGCTCACATAAGCAGCCGAACTTCAAACGATAAAGTGAAATCATCTCCGTTAAAAGTAAACACCTTTTGAAAACATGGGCATCGGAATGGATTGGGATACGGCTACTGTGGTTGCACCCTTGAAGATTTTCCCATTTGTTTGCCTTTCAAGTATTTGCCTTTATTAGAGGATATATAACCACGTCACCGTTACTGTCCAAAAATATTACAGACACCTACTTCAAAAATATTGTGTGGGCCAAGCGGCGAAGCCAATTTGGTCAGCCTGGTGCAACAAACTAACAAACAAAAACAAACTTGGTGTTGGGCAAACTTGTTCGATCATCCTGAAGGTCGAATTTCGAATCCCACTCGGAGCATGGCTGTTGTTTTAAAATGAAAAAGATGCCAATGTCAATACCATGTACCAATGGTACTATGCATATGATATGATCACAACTGTTAGAGCCCCTTGTGAACTCAATGATTAGTTACCCCGAGCAACGAAGTTAGCCCACCTCTCTTAGCAAATAACAATCAGGGCCAAGATCTACGACCTTTGACGGATGACCTTTGACGAAAGGTCACAGGTAGTTCGGGGACGAGAGTCTCTTCGGCGTGAATATTTAATGGTGAATTTTGGTCATCAGACCCGAATATTATGCAAAATACAAAAAAAAAGTTGCTCATGAATATTTTGAAGAAAATTTGTATTTAACGCGGGATCTCTGATATTGTAGGCAATGGGTTGAACTCTAATGAGATATGTATAGAATTTTCAAGTGCCTTCGAAAATGACTGCACATCGATCGCTGGCACTAATTGCAAGCCTTAAAAGGCACTGCAGATCCAATCGACCCTCGCTGCTTTCTGCATCGCTTTTCCTGTCACTTAAACCTAATTACTTAAACTCCTCAGTTCACCTCTCAATGCTTTCCCACCATTTCCCTCTAATTGCGAGTAGTTAGTGGGAACATTTCTGTTGATTATTACAATAATACAATCATCGATTGGAGGAATGATTTTATCAACGCAATAGAATTTGCACCCAATAAAAACATTTCCTGACGCAACAAAAATACTTCTCACATACTTCTACGTTTATCGCCTAATTTTGAGATCTCCTATGCTGAGAAGAGCGGAGCAAGTTGTGTACTGTTCTCCAACGGTGAGGAGCTAGTTTTGATTGCATGATGTTTCTATTATACTCCGATCCCCACTCGCGTACCGAAAACCCCTTCCTCTTCTCTCTCTTTCCAACGGGCCTCTCTTTCTTCCCTTACTCTTAGGAAAACTTCATTGGTGATTCGCTCCAATACTGATTATAATGCTCTAGTGCAGCGTACACAAAATGTCTAGCTTCAGGTGATGCTCCCAGTCTTATTTTATCAACATAAGTAGAGTAATGCTGAATTCTGCTTCTTTCTTTCTTGCGAAAGAAGTAAGTCACGTTAACCAAATTACCAAATCCGTCGTCAACAGCTTAAACCTCCGTAGTGGTTTTTTCATGATACTTTTTTCTATTAGTTTCGCGGAAAATATGTAAAATTGTTGTTCGACGAGGTTATGAGGAAAATTATCATGCTAACGAAGATACTCATCAATCCCTTCCTCTCCTCCGTGCATTGAATAGTTGCGTCTGCAATTATCGACCATGCTCCTTCAATACGGTTTGCATATACGGGTGAGGTCTGTCTGAATACCTTAATCGTCGTTTCTTTCCGATTCTCCGATTCCTTCTCTTACGTTTTCCTCATCAGATCCACGGTTTTCACTCCCGCAATACCATTCTACTCGTTTCCCCATCCCTCCCCGCCATCTGGTAATTAGGTGCACCCCATTATCCCCCAAAGCCTCCCTTCAAAGCGGGTCCCGTCCCCCCTCCCCCGCGGCACCTCCTCCTCCACCCAGTACGCCCCAAAAACCGCTGCAAACCCCTTCATCCTATTATCCGGAACCTCCGCGTGCCCGACACCACCTGTCCACCTCCAGATCCGCAGCGGATCAAATCCTCCCACTTCCCATGCTTTTGCGTCTGATTGATCCGTCCATTCGGCTTAATGTCCACTTTGGAGAGCATATGTATATTCAGTAGGGCGGAGTACTGGCTTAAAAGATGGGGAGTTGAGCGGGGGTAGGGGGGGGGAGGAGGGGGAAATCAAAGCGGCGGATATCCATTTTGTCCACTCGTTTTGCAGCAATCCGACGGGACGAGACCGCACGTTGCAGGGGATAGAAAAAAAATAAACGGATTTTTATTTCGTTCTTGTCTTTGTGGGATCTCTGTCTTCGTCACGCGTTGGATAAACCCGAGAATCGTACACGGTCATTGCGACGAGTAATGCGACGAATTGTCGAAAATTGCATTCGGCAAGAGTCAATCATCCATTCATTGCAATTTGTACGCCCATTTTAGTTCAATTACGTCCGGTATGAGCAAGGAAATAAGAATTTCCACTAGATTAATTGCCTGTCAATTTGACTCCAACACTTCGCTAATTGGATCGAATATAAGCACCTTTCACATTCCCAAACATTGAATCTTGACTTTAGGGTAATGGTGGGAACAATTCCCTTACTAATTTTTCCATTTATTAGACATGAATTAGGTACGCGTTTGTATAATTTTCTTTTAATAATAATAAAGCATTAACGGAAGCTAATAATAAAATAATATAAATTATAGTGGACACACAGGTGATTTATATAAAAGTCGAGTGAATAAGTATAGATTGAGAACGTGAAAAATTACGAAAAAACGATAGAAATGAAAATAAAATGTTATTCGTTTTAGAAAAGCAAATCATGTATGTCAATCAAGTATGTGTTACAAAGTTATTGTGACCAAAACGCAAATGTAACTCATCTTAATAGCTATAATGAAGGTGAAAAAGCGTTTTTTAGTAGTAAGAATTCAAGAAATAAATAAAAACCACCAAAGACCACAGTAATCAACCTAAAGCTGAGGATATGTGAGGATAGAGCTCACCCAGTACTATGCCCATCAGCATGTGAAACTCACACATCAGGGTAGGGTGGGATGGGTGCCTTTCCCGGGATGACCTGTCACCCAAAAAATCACACAGCTGGGGTGAAGCTGAGGGTGTCAAAAGGCATCACCCGGAATCGAACCCGGACCTTCAGGTCAGTTGCTCAGCGCTCTACCCACTAGACAACCACGCCCCTACAAGAACTAAATAACGGATCATAATTGACATTATCTGTGCATATTACTGGATGCTATCATACTTAATGAATGATTGGCTCCGCGGTATAGGAAAATATTTCAAGGGAGCCATTTTCATTTTTATGAAGCACGCCATACGTCAATCACGAGTTTCGTGATTGACATTTTTAAGAAGGATATCTAAATAACACTCATTATCGAAAAGGTGGTCAATTTGGAGTGGTGTGGTTAACTAAGCGTAATAAACAATCTGTAATTTTTATTTTGATCAATACGCGTATAAAATATTTTTGCAAATTTATCCTGAGGCACTTTGATTATCATAATTCTGGACCAATGAAATACATCCGCGCATTATGTATATTCTCTATGAAAATAATGTAATCGGAATCACGTGGAATATGTATGTAGGTGCAGCACGCAGGATTATTACTTCAGAAATCAACTTTTTAAATTATAAAAAATCATAGTTTTTACACTTCTTCTTCCTTCTTAAAACTTAAAGCTTTCAAAAAAAACCTTTTTTATTAATTAAATGTAAACTAAATGGTAGTTAATATGCTATTTCATATAAAATACATTTTTTACAAGAATAATATATTTTTAAACAAACTTATACTTTAAATAACAGTAATTCATGTCGCTTCATGCCGTAAAACATTTCATTTTTATGTCCTTTCCTTCCTCTGCTTTACAAATAGTTCATGACATCGCTTTGAAATTTTGCTATTTGAAACTGCGCCCCCTCGGTCTTTTTCCAACGTTTTTCTGTGTCGCGGTTTTGCAGAACCTGTTATTAACCGCTCATTTGTATCGTGACACCCACAGCAGCGATCCATGGTGAACCCACCTAAATACCACCAAAAAGTTAGTATTAATAAATTTTGTATGCGTTGTAAAGATTAATTAATTAACAAACGTTTGTCATGTAAAATGAAACGCACGGCACTTCACGATGACCGCAGGTATCTATGATGTATGTTTATTAAAACTAAGCCAGAGGTTCCATCCAATTTCCCTTGACTCATTTTCTCTCAAGCCTCGGAGGTGGTAATACACCCAATTAAAAACTGTTACTCTACTAAACGTAGGAGTTTACCCTCGTCACATGTGATGCATGGCATTAAGTAGGAATGCTTAAGATAAAAAATCATTGGGGGACATTAAAATAATAAAAAAGAGGGAAAATACTAACGCTACTGTGGCTGAAAGACCCAGATAGGAAAATTATATAGATAATGGTATCAGAGAAATGAAGGTGATTTCCGTTACACAATTATAGATCATCTATGTCCTTCTGATATACGGATAAAAAGTCTCGTCTGTTTATAACAAAATTCGAGTTAAACTAGAATAAGAAAAATAAATTTCCTTTTCTTTGCTTGATAGAAAGATATGAATAAAAACTATCAGAAAGGTAAGAACACATAGTATAATCACTGAATGACTAGAGTCTCTTAAATATTCTCTTAAAACTAACATTATAGTTAAATATTAGGTTTTTTGAATTTCTGCAATGAAAACTTTGACAAAGGGAAAATATCAAACATTAGTATTTCAGTCCAATATGACGATTCATTGCACTGAAAGTGACAAAACACAGACGGAAAATACTGAGGAGTGGTTTGACCATTTAGGGTCGCGTGTGGGAGGAGAAAGTCATATCTTGGTCTCGGGGGCGGTCTTCGTATCTTTCCGTTTCTTTCGTCCTCAAAAATCTTTGGCATTTGTCGTTGCAGCGTCCACCGCCGAGGGGTTCAACAGCAAATAAAGACTGGAGAGGCTCTGGAGATATTGAGTGAAAGGTTATCCAAAGGAAGGGAAAAAACGGTCATAAGTGCTAGGGAAGTGTAGGGAGAGAGAAGGAGGAAGAAGAGGATAAAAAGAGGGGGGAGATGGGGAGGGAGAGAGGGAAAG
>LYUA01002753.1:13954-23989 GCA_002093875.1 Calopteryx splendens
AGGCCCCGTCCCTCTCCCCTCCTCCTCCTCCAGCCGATATCGGTCCGAGGGAGAAGGTTTCTTCCACCCCAACCCCCTTACATCCCTCCCTTTTCTTTTTCCTTCCACCCCAACCCCCTTACATCCCTCCCTTTTCTTTTTCCTTCCACCCCCAGCCTCCCTCCGTCGTCTTCTTCGGCGTGATTGCCCGCGAATCCTTTCCTCTCCTCTCACGCTTCATCTTCCTCTTCTTTTGAAATTCTCAGCTCAGAAAGGAGATTTTAATGGCCGAATTCTTCCGGCATCCCCGTCTCCCTGGCAACCAAGCCTAAAAGGATTGCACCGCAATTTTGCCGGAGTGAATCTCGCACTTATCACGTTCAATTCATTTTGGTATTCGGTTATAGGAAGAGTGCATAACCGTGTACCTTTGCTTAGTGATAAACCTTCAGAAGAGTTTTGTCATGTGTGTAGTCCACATCAACGTCAAAATTCGTCAAAATGCTGAGGGTGGTTGGTTTCAACAGACATTTTGATTCTCATTTCTTCTAATTATTCCTCAGATTTTATATCTTTAATTTCCTGTTTCCTTCACAGAAATGGTCATAGCTATTAATAAAGAAAGAGAGAAATAGAAAATAGTGCCGTCAAGAAATAAGCTAAAATAAAAATGGAGGTACTGCAGGGCTGCCCATTACCACCTTACCTGTTTTACTTTAAATCCAAGAGGCAATATCATTAATGGAAACCAAAACAAATGGCAGATCATATGGAATGAAAAAAAATGGTAAATCAATAATTGTATTCGATTTACAGATGGTATAGTAGTAATGACAGAATCAGAAACGAGGCTAAGTCGAATGCTTTTAATTTTTAATTAAAATTTTAGAAGCAACTTTCATAAAACTAAATTAAAAATAAACTCCAAAACTACTGAAAAAATTGTGGTAGAATAACGGATACATGGGCAAAAGACTAGCATAAGGTTTGGAAGGGAGAAGATAGAAGATGTAAAGGACTGTTGCTACCTAGGGAGTATCATTGAAAAATGTTTCTCCTCCTAAAAGATGCTTCTCAGAAATCAAGAGAAGAATACCCTTAGCAAAGCAAGCTTTTCAAATCAAAAGAATCTCATAGTAAACAAACAAATCAGTGTTGAGGCTAAAGAGAAGAAATTTGTGACCCTTTTAAATTTGTATGGAGCGTACTCACTGAAATGGAAGCGATACGTTTACCTTAGGGAAGAGGAAAAAGTTCAAGCTGGAAGCAGGCGAAGTGTGGTTTTGGTGGACGCTCACAAGGACCAGCTGGACAGGTGAGAAAAGCGATAAACAAGAGCTTAAACAAACGAAGACTAAAAGGGAACTTCTGAAAATAATTTGAAAAAGAAAAGTGAAGCTCACTAGACATCTAATCAGACATGACAACGTCTTAACGATCATCTTGGAAGGCAAAATTCCGGGTAAGAGACCGAGAGATTGCGGTCCTATTTAAAAGTAATGATCTGTGAAATGGGATGTAGAACACGCATAGCAATGAAGAGGATGACTGCAGCGACAATGTAATGAATTGAATAGGAAATGAATGGTCTCTTTGATGCTTCAAATCATATCTAGGGTTGGTTCATCCTGATTTTTCTATGTCTTGGAGCAATTGCCTTTATAAAACTATCTATTTTCCTAATATGTCAAATTAAAGTATTTCCTTTAAATTTCAATTATTTCCTTAAACTTACACCGCAGGCCTTCATTATTCATTTTATTCACCCATTTTCATTGTCCTTTCTTATGGAGCATTTACACTTAATAGTTAAAAAAATAAAATCCGGTGGTCAAGATGCAAGAAAGTTCCTGATTCTCATTTTTAATTTCATTTGATGACTCTATAGCCTTATGCCAATATTAATGGGCATCATCGCGCCTAAATGTTTGACATTGACCATTTAATTCAATTTTTCTATCGTTTTTGAGGTAATTTCAAAACTTTCTATAGTGTAATGATTCGCCCATAAGCCACGAGGTTAATATTATTGTAGTTTCTCTTTAATCTACGTAAATCCATATTGATGTTACCTTAACCCCTGCCTTCGTATCTTCTGACAAGATGTAAAATTTCATTAATGATTTAAAAAAACTTTAAATTGCGTGTAACAATTGGATCTCGGAGAAGAAATCGTTTAAATCATGCCATGAATTTAAGGAATGTAGAACTTTCTCAAATCCTTTTATAGTCTTTGGTCAAAAACCCCTTCATAGTCCATTGTGTAGTTGAAAATGTAAGGATATTATTATTTCTCATCATTAAATTTCGGATATAATTTTATTGCAAGGCATCAAAGTTCGCCAAGTATCTTAAAAAATCTGTAATGTGGAATGAAAAGCCCTGCCAATGAAATTTTCTTTATGAGTTATTTAAAAATTTATTGGACGATGTTTAGTTTCAAATTCATGTTTTACCTAAACGTTTTTTAACATTATGATACAGTGATGTGGATAATTTTAATTTTTCATTGAGTTATTATCATTCTTTGATATGATGGCAAATTTTAATTCACAATTTCGAAAAATCGCATTTTTAAACAGCACAATTGATCTTATAAGAATGATCTTCTGGGTTTTTGGAAGAGTTATATACGTTGAAAAATAAATGATATATACTTTGGAAAATAAAAATAAACTACCAAAATTCTTGTTTTGACATAAACGCTCAAATTTTATCTTTGTCTTCAAAACTTTTCAAGTTCTTTCCTCTCTGATCATGTCGAGTTAGGTAAACAGAAAATTACTTGGAGTAACCGTTATGTTGGCCCTTCGATGCCAACCGCACTGTACCTGAATAATTTTTGTTCTCATAAATGCTTAATTTGGTATATTTATTTTAGAATTTATTGATGCTACTGATGCTCTAACTTTTTTCTTTTTTTCGAAGCTCAATTGAAAAATGGATTATTCAGTTAACTTCCAATATAATTCAACAAATTGGCCTTCTTTGGAGAGTAAAATGTTTACTCTAATCAGCCCCATCTTGGAACCGGCACTACTCGGGTAATTTTCAAGAAAATGCCAGCATAAACATTAGGGTCTGAATGACCATAGTTTTTCTGTAAGTCGTTTATTCAAGTGAAAATCGTTTTCTATGAAAAGTGTAAATATTTCAAATCGCACCAAAAATACTTACCCAAGAAATTTCCTTCGACATAGTCAACGTCTCAGTACGATTCAAAGTACTTTATGGGTAAGATTACATTTCTAACACAGAATATTATTTACCTCTTTAGCTTCCATTTGTGTAATTTACGACAAAATAGAGAATCGAGTTCTCGATTTTCTCTGGAAATGCGGTTAGGAACTAGGAAGTAGTAATTTGCTGTGGAATTAGTTTCGAATTTGTGAAGGTCTCGTCTCTGGCCCGCCTACAGAACTACTTGGGCGTAATGTCTTCCTCCAGGAAAGCATGGCACCGTGTTTTCATTTAGATGCATGGAAGACATAATTGGAATAGTAATCATCACTCTCAATTTACTTATCAGCTACATGGTAATTTACCGAGATGTAAATAATAGAATACGAACCGCGATACTCTTCCTTGCAATTTTCATAATATTTGTGCTTAGTTGATGCCGTTCCCATGCACAAAAAATATCGTAAATATGAAAAAATGCACAAATATTCACTTCTGAGAGAAGAAATCCATGCACCATTACACCTATAGAGTGGGAGTAGGGTTGATGAAGTGGACCAAGTACAGCACTTTAAGAGTTGCATTACATCGGACCCAACGTGGAGAAAACGTTTGGAATTTCTACTGAGTTACTAAAACTAAGGAAACTCGGGTTCATCGGAGAAATAGTGGGGAAACATTTCAAATGAAAAGTTGAGGAAAGTTGCCTTTATTTTGCGTTGGTTGGACCTCACATTAAATTTGTTTTGAGTAATTGGGACCCTGTGCAGAAATTTGGAATTAAACAGGATAAGTAGAAAAAAAATCAGCCCGTTTCTTGAAAAATCGGTACGAACGGACAGTCATATTAATTAATTGGTTGGTTGGGAACCACTGCAAGCACGAAGCCGCTAGCATATCCCTCACGAAGTGAGTTTGACGGCCGATTGCGATAGAGTGCAACGAAGAGGAACTAGATTCGTTGAACGATGTTTTGATTAACTTAGGCACGATACTGGTTTACTAGGAGAACTAGGTTGGGAATACTTCAACTTTATAGCTTAAATCTCTTTCATAATATAGAAGCTAATCTCTTTTCGGATGACATAAAAATCTATTACTTACCACATAATGCTACCCTGGGAGAGATATTAAAACTTAGAGTGATAGATTGAAAATCGGATGGGTTTAAAATGTAAAATTTCCCGCGAGCAAAAAGGGATCAGAGTATTTGCGAAAGGACTTCTCAGGAAATTGTATTTTACGCATAGCAGCCCAGTTTACATAATTCCTTATGTCTTATTTTATTACATCCACTACCAGCAGAAAGTCTCACAAGTGGAGAGTAGTAATTGAAACTTAGATATTTTAATGCATGTAAAGCTGCATGAAGAATTAATTTCATCGCTTAAATTTTAGAACTTTTCCGTTTGTAACTAACATGCAAGTGAAGCATAATTTTGGATTTGCATATCTGGTGTTGTATTACCTCCTACTATGCATTATGTGGTGTGGCTTGCAGGGTACCATGTAGATATGTATCCAGAATAAAAACATTTTTAATGTCTGAGTGGTGTGACTAATTGAAACACCTTGAGCTGAATTTTCACTCAGCAAACGTTCGGCGATGCCGGCTGAATATAGTTTTATAAGTTTTTCACCAATAGTTGTATCTTTTTTTTCGAATGAGCTATTTTTGCCTTTTANNTTCACCAATAGTTGTATCTTTTTTTTCGAATGAGCTATTTTTGCCTTTTATTTTAATTCGAGATTATCAAAATTTCTATCTATTTATTTGCACGATAAATCCATTCCTGTTGTGGTGTTGGACTAGACCCGACATGTAGGTGAGTTTGTTTTATCTATTTCCATGGAATGAGGTATTTATTAAAATTGATTAAATGGACAATGGTGCCAATTTATAGGTACTTCATATTACAAATCCGCTAATGGCCACGCCCTTAGATTAAGATCTGCTTCCTGAAAGGACGTAATGAATCATTGCAAGGTGACTTTAATATTAGGTACCTATTGTGTGCACGTGAGTCCCCCGGGTTGAACCTCGGCATTAACCATGATACACTCGCATTTTAATCCCCCTTCCGACTTTGATGGACAGAAGCAAAGTGGATCAGCCGAGAGCACGCTTCAAATCGTCCTCAAACACGTGGCTATGTAAATTTGAAGCTTTCTATTCGCGAAATCGATGGCGCGAGAGGGATTGACACGAGAGTGGGATTTCAGCGAAATGGAGGAATGTGCGTGTGCGATGGCATCATACAGCTGATTGTGTCGGTGATTGAAGCGTCCATTTGCGAATATTTATTCGCCTCCAATCACATTATGTCTGAAACGAATTCAGCGTCTCGGAAACGCGGTCATATGCGCAGATACGGATAATTTTCGCTGATTGGAGGAAAAGCGTTTTTCAATGCAGAACGCTGTTCATTATTCAGCCGTGCGTCGTGTTCCCCTTTCTTTGCCGCTGGACGACAACGCCTCCCTCGCAGCGGATCATTGCTATTCTCAGTTGATTTCGTCTCTCGCGAAAAGAACTTAAAAAATAGGATATACGTGCAGGGAGATAGGTATTTCTATGTACCTATACCCTTCTGAAAACATCTAACACTAAGAGATTGGGTCCGCGGAAGCCCAGGAAATGGAGCTCTCGGCTACTGACCAAAGGGCCCGGGTTCAATATCTGCTGACTTTTGAGTCATAGAACTTCATTACATATTACCAAAAGTTGATCCGAAGGTCGGTTTGGTAGGTGAGAGGGTGGAGCCTCACCTTGTAGTACTCGGCCCTTATGCGACGTGTGTAGAATTCGCACATACCTATTCAGGGTAATAAAGTGTGGTCAGTTCCCTTATGAGGCCCTGCACCGCCTGCGTTTAGGATGACCTGATACCCAGATCACACGGCTTGAGTGAAGCTGAGGGTGCGCGAGGGCATTACCCGGAATCGAACACAGGCCCTCCGTTTAGAAGCCAAGCACCCTACCCACTGGTCTAACACGCCCAACCGCATTACCAAAAGCTATGTGATACTTCGGGTACCGAAGTGGATACCCGCAGGCATCTCAGGAAAAAGGGCTATCCCTCCCTACTTAGACGTGAATGCCGTGCCTTGGCGCCTATTTCTAGACAATCAAACATTTTCGTTGTCGCACATAAAGAACTTTTTCGTTCCATAGCATAAGGCATCTCCCAAATGCTCAAACACTGCTCATTTTGAATTCTCTGCGCGGCGACCGTAATGGTTTCCAACACCACCCGCGACATGTGATCGAGATGACTCGTACTTCTCGTCTTTTTAGTGCCCATGACGTCGCAATATCTCTCTCTCTCTCCCTCCTCCGCTACCAAGGTTACTTTATTCCATTTCTTCTCTCCACTTAGCAAGAGAGCCCTTCTCGGATCCTCTCCGCGGCCATTTGCACGTCTGCTAAAATGGAACTCGCGGAGTAGAATTTCGGCGAATGCGAGATGAATGCCGTTGGAGCGGGATAATCAATTCATTTGTTTTATCTCGGATTCTACTGTCGGTGCATTGCACCATGAATCAATCACACGTCTATTTAGTGTGATCACGCTCTCTGAGAGGTCTTATTCTCCACGTAACGTTTAGCACCTAACTGTAGCACATAGTAATACTTAGTCACTTGCGATACTTCCATCACAAATATGAATTATACTCCTTGGGAACTGCAGAAAATCCGACTTTCTCAAACATTGCTAATTTAGTTAAAAACTATTCAGAAGAGATAAAATCCAGTCGAGTGAAAAAATCACTGAATTTTTAATAATAGGGAGGAGATATAGGTATATTATTATCCTTTGAATTGGATATCCTTTCTCTAGGGTGATTAGAGACTTTGATGAAGTACCTTAAGCAAGGATGTAAAGAAAATACTAGAGAAGGCGTTGAAATGGAAGGTGGTTTTGTATGGCTCGGAAATATAGTCGCTGAGTAAAGATGGCAAGTATATGTTGGAGGCTTTTGAGATGTGGGTGTGGAAAAGGCTGGTAAAAGTGTAATGAAAGGAAAGAAAGTCTAACTAAAATTTCTTGGGCATGGTGGTGGTGGAAAGAAAGCTCTTGGGAGAAACCCAAAGAAGGCAGGAGAAGTGGATGCAGGGCGTAATAAGTGGCGATGGATTGTTGAAGAATGTAATGGGAAGGTGAGAATGTTGGGTAAGCGAGGGAAAGGGAGGAAAAGATTAGGGATGCTGGATGGAGTGAAGGGAGGCAGGAGGTATGGATAGATTATGAATAGGTTATTGAAGTGTATGTTGTTGAGATGTTATTGTTGTGTGTAGTCGTGCAGCTCTGGTGTTCATCGGAAATCTACCCCAACTTGTAAATTACCTTTGATAATAAGAAGTTTATGAATAAGATGGCCAAAAAAGAGTAGCGGAGAGGGAGTTCAGATGCTACGTAGAAAGGGAGCTATTGTCCGTTATCGCCAGTTCTTTTTTTTATACAAATGCGGAGAGAATATTAAGTGTGGTGTGGAATGGAAATGGTCGTCGAGGTGTTTCATTCAGTCTAGTTTACAGATCAGGAGTTGACCCGACAGCTAAGGGATTGCAGTTTGATACTAAGTGCTTCAAAGTAGAAATAAGAGAAATATGGAATGAATATTAACAATTAGAAAAAATAATAAGGATCTTAAGAAGTAGGAAAAATCACTTAAATATTTAAGTAGTAGGGTTTAAAAAAAGCAGGCGGAACATTTCCATATTTCGGCACTATTTTGGAGAAAAATGGGCATACTAGTGGAAACATTAGGAGAAGAAAAGGGAAAACGAAGAAAGACGTTTTAAGAAGGATTTTGACAATAGGTGCACTGAGTAAAAGCATAAATGAATTTTTATAAAAACTTTAATATGAATCCGAAACCTGGCCTTTATGGCAATAGCGGATAGTTTAGAGACGTTTGAGATAGGATGGCTATGGAGAGGAAACGAGTTGGAGAGGGGGAGACGAACGACCGTAGTTATAAAAACTGAATAGTAGAGAAAGTTGTTAGTTTAAATCCGAAGAAAAGCAGAAAGTGTGGTCGAGGGGATATTTAGAGGTATTTGAATGTTATAAGTCATGGTAGAAGGAAGAATGCTAGGGTAGCGACAGGGGGAGGGATGGAATAGGGTTTATGGACGACACGAAGGCTAGTAGAAGGTATGGAGAACTGAAGAGAAAAGTGATCTAAGCAAACAAGAGGAATCCTAGGCGGTGCGTAGTGCGTGTTTTGGGACCGTCCAGAGCCTTCCTTTTGTGGGTAATTTACGATTGAATAAGACGACCACCTAGCACAGTGTTCGCTCGAGGTCACTCGCTGGTCATTCATTCTGTGGTCTTAGGAGGGTGAGGGAAGGGTGAGAACGCTCCTTGGAGCAGCATGGCCTAGTAAGGATATCTGGATAAACTCTTTCGTAATACTTTTGAGTTTTGTGAGGGAAAACAGGGGTTTCTTATACTCTTATACTTCTTCTCTTCTAATAGGCTTGTGACTTTAACGAGCTCTCGTTTCCGTTTAATTTAGTCTTATTGGTTTATTAACGTATGTATCCATCCAATCAAATTTTTTTCCGACTATCTATTATTCCTCCAAGCAACTTACTCTCTTACCCAATTATGTTCGAGATTTAAATCTCTAGCTTTTTGTCATGTAATCTTTAATCTAACTAATTTTCTCCACGCCCTCGACTGAAGAGTCTCCAGTCTGCGCTCTCCCTATGCCCTCAAAGACTAGTATACGATATAGTTTACCACTATTCTCCATGTCCTTCAACAATAAACTCTTTATACATTTGGTCCTTATAGAAGTGAAAATAGTTCACCCTGAATTGGAGAATATCTCTCTCCTGATAGTCCCTCACGGAAGTTGATGCGGACATTTTTACCGACTCAGATATTTTTACTTAAGTATTATTTTACGAAGTTTCCCTTGTCAGTGGTGATCCGTTTCAGTGTCTGCGACAGCCGCGCAATGCAAGCCCTGTTTCAACTTTGTGAATATTAGAAGAGAAATATTTTCTCATCACAAGCACTATCACTCCCCCTGTTGCTCTTTCGTGCATATATTATAGGCAGGGATTGCCTTCTGTAGGTTATTTACCATTTCTCTCTCCAATTACCATGGCAACGTGTGCTCTCCTTTGGTTTGAATCCGACTCGCCCTGGATTCTTATTTACGTAATTTTTCCATCACTTGTTCCATCAACACTCTAAGCGTGTGTTTTGGAAGGACTCTCATGGAGGAATTTTAAGTCCGTGCTTGGAATCTGACTTAAACTTCTCAAAGGGTACCCAATAAAAACGTTTCATGAGGTAAAGATAATTTATTTTCAGTACTCGCATTTTACCGGCATCGCATCAGTAGCGACCGGTTCGCGTCATCACCTGCTTACCTATGAGTCCCGGGTTCAAGTTCCACCTGAGTGGGTTTTCCTCCACATAACACTTGGTTGTTTTTTATTTTCCTAATTGATACTTTGTTTATAATCCAATGAAGAAGTCCAAAACTTCAATGTTTTAGGATAATGTTGAAGAAATAAGAAATAAAGAGATTTTAAGGATTTAAACAATTTATTCATTGATACTGAGAATAGGTATGGATAATATTGAAGTCGGAGAATATATTCTGCATTTCAAGTTTCCTTTGATTTCCTATAAAATTATCTACCTACACTGAATAAAAAATATTTTTAAAATTAATGCTGATTGAAAAGATATTTCATTATCATAGGATCCTAGTCTTTGAGAAGAATTATTAGTATGCTAAAAAGGTTATGCAATTAAGCTAATTTTATTTTATTTGTATAAATGGTTTAAAATATCTATCAACTGATTGAGGGGTTTAACATGGTTATAAGAAGAAATACATCCCTAA
>LYUA01002754.1:3529-17224 GCA_002093875.1 Calopteryx splendens
GAGAGCTTCGTACAGAGGAGTACAGGAAATTCAAATGCTACTCGTACCAGGATAGGGTAAGGGTAGTATTTTCCTTCGATGGGCTTCGGCGCGAAAGGGTTAGGAAGAAACAGGTAGCTTGGATTAGCTTTAAACATAGAAAATTAATAGGACGCCAAACTATATTGAACTGTCGGATCATCCGGATAAACTTAGAGAAACAGACGTTGTCACTGTTAGGTTTAAAAATTCATTATTTCGTCGAACCATTCGCGGTCACCATAAAACCGTTAGCAACGAAACAAACAAATATTAGTTCATCTTATATATAGTTCCATAACGATAAGTAATTAGGAAAGGCTGGTGTCCCAAAGACTGTCCACAGGCCACAAGCCACCTACCACAAGCTTTTAAGGTGGCTTTTAGGGTATCTCGTAGGTGTAGATGTATAGTATCCATTCTAGGTGGCTTATGGCTGGTTACACAAAAGTTCCGCTACACCTACAGTCCATTTTTATGAAATTCACAAAGTTATTGAACTCATAACTTAATTTGAGTTGCAGAAAACCATCGCTCTCATAATCCATCACCCTATTCATTCGAGCGCGTCGTTAGCAGCAGTACCGCTAGATGACATCGCATTGCTTAATACGTAAACAAATCTGAGGAGCCAAAGTTTAATAGAGGTTAAGGAGATAATTGTTGCCATTGATGGCTATTGTTCTGATTCCAATATGCAAAAGAGATGACAGGATCCTCACGACTTCGAGAAAAGTCCATAAGTAAGTCAAATTATATCTTGAAAATTCTACTAGAAACATGAAAAGTTATTTTTTAAATCTGTTTGATGCTATTCATGTCATTTTTAAAATGCTTCTGTGCTCTTTTCATAGAAAACAAAAACAAAAATGAAAGCATACACATTTCATGGTGATTTGCTCGATTGAATTCAACCTACTCATTTTTTAACCTAATGATTATTGCAAATTCTCATGTTGTATGTTGCATATTGGGTCATAAAAATGTTGTCATAAAAATGCAAACACCCGGCGACCAGCATGACACGTCGTGCGGGTCGCCGGGGTTCCCCCGGTCGATTCCCGGTGTCGAGTGGGTCCGGCATGGCCGAAAGAGAGAAGTGAAGAGAGAGAGAGAACTAACGAGCGAAGCGTGGTCGGGGTAGTCTAGGGCCACCGGGAGAGCAGTCTCCATGCGAGCGAACGGTATTTCCCAATGCCTAATTGACCATTAAATGGGAAATGTAGGGGGAGGGAAGAGTAGTGCGGGGAATAAGGAAATGATGACCATGATGGCCTCGGTGATGGCGGGGTAACGTCCTCGCCTTCCAATCCGGAGGTCGCGGGTTAGAATCCTGCCTAGTTGAACAGTTATCCGCCACCTAGGGCATGGATGTGTGCGTTCGTGTTTGTTTAAACTTTGTTGTACTGCTCCCCCGTAATTGACCTTCTACTGCGTGGGTGGGCAATTGAATAATAATAAAAAACACAGTGTTTACAGCAGCCTTTAATTGATTTTTCGAACGCATTATTAAGCATATTTACTTGAATGAAAATACTTAATGGGAGAAGCAAGTTGTTTTAATCGCTACAAAATTTATTCGGTGAGAAAACATGAAAGAGGAATATTAGCGTCAATCCTAGGGTATCTTAGTGTTAGGTCGTATTTATTACATTGGTTTCAGTGCTATCAGTATGATCTGTGGTATCAAATCTACTAAATTATATGCCAAAAGCGTTTACCGTTTTGCATGCATTATTATGAAACACCCCTGAACTATTGTAGTTACATCGTAGCAAGAAATTTGCTGTCGATTTCCTTATTGCTTGCAAACTACAGGGATTTTTTAACAAATAAATGACAATAGTGAAGCAGAAAAATCAAAATCGAACGTTTTAATAATAAGACTATCGCCCAAGCGGACCGTAGAGCATTGCCATAGAGATGTTATAAATCTATTTCTGATTAATCAGTCCAACTATCGACTCCATTCCACTTTCAAATGGATATACCATTTGAATAACAAAATAGTAATGATTTCCCTGATATAAGTTAGTCAGATTCTAAAGTTTTTAGGCAATTTCAGAGTAAAAGTACGATTAAACCATATTAATCAATCCAAAGGTTGGTTTGGTTGCAGAGAGAAGAGCTCACGCAACGCTATGCCCGACGGGGCGTGAAATTCAAACATAAGTTACTTTCACTGCGCTGCCTGTAATTTCCCAGGATGACATGGTACCGAAAAATCACATAGTAAGGATGAGGCTGATTGTGACCAGAAGCGTCACTCGGAATCGAACCCCGCTCAGCTCAGCGCACTACCACGGGACTACCGCGCCTAAAAGTACGACTTAAGTATTTGAACATATTTATTTATTTTAAACTTATTTATTACTATTCTAAATTGCAATTGGGCGGTGAACCGGGTGGTAATGACAAGGAGTTCATTAACATTAGCGTGCAATACATGTAAGGAGGGCACACATGAAATCTATGACACGCATTATGCATTCAGATATTAATAGGTACACTTAAGGTGTCATAAATTACATATATAATATTTAAATAAAATGAGAATACCAAATATTTCGAGAAAAACTGTTTTTATCTTAAATACATTTTAAATTTTCTCCTAAATGAGATTAGTGTTTTGTGTAAGGGGTCAGAAAGTACATCAGGCAACTGGTTCCACTACTGGTTTTCCCTATTCAAAAATTAAAATTTCGGCACTTAAGTCTTGTGTGATCTGTGTTTTATTTTATAAGGGTAATCATTTCTTCTTACATAGCTCGGTTTCCCCACGTCTTCGTTTAAGTCCTTCCAGCCTATGCCTCCTGAGTAAGTCCTGAATATGGCCCTGAGCATATTAAGTTTCCTTCTACTCTCGGGTGAATCCTATTTTAATACTTTTAACATCTCTGTTACATCTCTGTTTTCATAAGCCAACCTAGCACATGCCTGTCAACCTTTTTCAGTGCCTTCTCTATTTTTTTTAATCAGACCTCTCTCGTGAGGTCCCATGCAGTGGTGGCATATTTGACAATAGGTCTTGCGATGGTTTATAAGTCAGTTCCTTTGTTGACCTGCTACTTGCTTTGAGGTTACGCATGACCCATTGTAGTGATTTAAAGACCTTGCCAACAGTGTAATCTATGTGTAATCCCCACCCTGAATCTTTGCTCAGGAGTCCCCCTATTTATTTGCAGTCAGCCCCTGCTTGGATCGTTTCACCCGTTAATTTTCATTGCCCTTTCACACATGTGTTTTTATTGGAGAATTAAATTTATTTGTTTTTTCATATATTTACAGATAGAATTCACTGTAGGAATATAATATTTCTCAAACAATTATTGGCATGAGGAGGCAAAAGGGAAATTTTTAATGGAGATTGAGCCAATAGACTGCGATATTTCGCTGTTTTAGTTCTTTCCCTTGCAGTTTTCGAGAAAATAAGTTTTGAAGATATTTTAGTATTTTAGTTGCATAAGTATTCCATCTTTGCAAGGTATTCATTTTTTCAGTCTATTCAGCAGGTGTTAATACACACACAATAGTTTGATGCCACAAGTTACGTAATTCACCTTACAGGATGGAAAATAGTTTCACGTGTTATTGATGCGGAAAAATATTTTGGAATTATTTTTGCCTCCAACCCATGCCTCCAGAGCCAACGGCGCTTATGGAGTAAACGCCGACCGTAGTTTTGAGCAAGCTCTGACAATTTTGACTTGAATGCTTTAATATTTAAGTTTATACTCATTTAAAAAATACTCGTAATGCTCTGCTTACTCCGGAAAACGGAGATTTTGGATTTTGGATATTTTCAATACCAGAGCCAGAGCACTTAGGAAAAATGTTGAATTTTATATAGGTTTCAGCTATGCATTAATGATCAAATAAAATGTGGGCTCTCTAGTATATTTTTTAACGAATCAGACACTATCAAAAAAAACTTAAGTGCCGTTCGACGGTTACGCTATCTGAGAAATGGGGGCTTAACTACCATTTAAAGGTATTACATTTTTTCCCTATTTCATGAGCGCTCTATATATAGTATTTACTCCTTGGCCCGACTGCCAAATTCTCACCGGGGCTGTCACCTGTGCGCGATTGCTAACGGCTCGCAGGATAGGAAGGGCAGTCGCGAGCCTGGAAAATGTGTAGCTCAGCATTTTTAATTAATGGAGGGTGTAGACGAATTACTGTGACATTTGGTGAATACTTATTCAATGAAAAGTAGCATTCCAGTTGTTTATATGGTGTGCGCACTCAACATATATTTATTCAATTGTGAACGTTAATGATTTAGGTAGTGCACTGGAATATAGTTGCTCCTCCAACAGCGGACACATATAAAATTAAAACTATTGGAAAAGCATTAACATTAAATTTCTCTTCTATGATCAACAGTAGTATTATGAAGATTAGGGGTGACTTTAGACTTCCGTTAAATAATTGGGATACATTTGATATTGACGTCAACCCCCGAGTAGTGCAACACTCGAAGTATTCTCGAACCAGCCTTTGCAATTAGTAGTTAGCATAACATCGAGAGAAATAGAAATTTAGAACATAAGTGAACACAAGACCATCTTTACCGAACTTGAAACAACCGTACAAAATTTACTCTATCCCCGGCGAAAACGGTATATTTTTACAAATTTAACTTTTAGTCATTTGGAGATGAACTTAAAAACTTACTGGATGAATTTTTGGAAAGTACAAGTAATGAAGACATTAAGGCAACATGGATGTCCTTTTTTAGAAGCAGTACGCAATGAAATCGATACTTTCGTGCCCTCCAAGCACAAACGTAGTAAGGCTGATAAAGCAACTAAGTGCGACGGTCTTTGATCAAGCAGAGAAAATTACATGTCACGTTCAAAAAAGCAACAAAATTCAACGATAAATCACTAGAGCTCGAAGCAGGGATAAAATCCAAAAAGCAGCTGTTGACGGTGTTGATAAAGAAACAATTTAGAAGAGATATATTGAAAATACGTGCCACAAAGACGATTCAAGGGCATGCGAAAATGACCCAGACATCAATGAACCCATGAGTTACATAATTATAAACAGAAATGGATTGGTCACAAAACTACAGAATATTAGAGTTGGCAAATATCTAAGACCGGAAGGGGTCCGAGCATGAGTATTACAAGAGTTGGCACCAGGTATTGCACCCTATCTGGAAAACATATTTACCAAGTCCTTATCTTAAGGTAAAGTGCCGCAAGACTGGAACGTAGGTTACGTCACTCCCATCCACTAGAGCGCAAGGAAACAAGGTTTCGGAAATTATATGCTAATATCAACAAAATCCTTGCTCTGCAAATTTTTTGAGCGCATTAATGTGAGTAGCATCTTGCACTTCCTGGGTAGTCAGTTTTTTCACAAGCAAGTGACATGGGTTCCGAAAGAGTTGATATTGTGAAACACAACCTTATTTATCCTTCCTCGACATCAACAGATAAGGAGAATCTAGAAAACATGTAGGCGCTGTATTCCTGGATTTCAAATAGTATTTAGTCAAGTAACACACGATAAGGTAATATACAAACTGCGATCTTGTGGAATCAATTAAAAAGGAGTAAATTGTGTTCGAGATTTTCTCTTTGAGTACCCCCCCATTCCGCGCCCCCATGACACCTTACAGGCTACTATGTAGGTGTAGATGAAACAGATAAGAATAATTGATGGAGTTATTTCCGATTTTTAGAGCGTTGCCTCTGGCGCCCCCTAGGGTAATGTAATCGGCCCCCTCCTTTTTCTCATTTATATCATTGGCATTAACAGGAGAACTTCAAGCAATATCATATCATTGGTCAACAATACGGTCATCTACCGGGACACATGTAATAAATCCGACGATGAGAAACTTAATAGTTATCGCGACTTTATTAATGCCTGGTGTAAGGAATCGGGTCTAAAATTAAAATTGAAAATGCATGCAGTAACTCAAATTAGGCCTAACATGGGAAAAATACGTTAGAGCCGTTTGTGGAGCAGCAATGAAGAAACTGGTATTCATGAATAGCGTAGCGGGATACTATTCTAGTGAAACTTTAGGAAGAGTTTTATTCCGCGCTACTAAGACCTCATCTTGAGTAGGTTTCGATCATTTGGGACCCTGCGCATAAGGGACTATTCTTGGTACTGAACAGGATGCAGAGGAAAGCTTTCCGTTTCCTGAAGAATCGTTATAAACGAATAGAGAGCGTCACGTTCGTCAGATTGAACAGCCTTGAATAGGAGCCGTTAAAACAATAAGATTGCATGGAATCCTATTTCCCTCCCTTAATTCGTGACTTTATCAGTATATTTCGAGCATTCCGTGCTTCAAATGTATTAAGGTGTAGATGTAATGCCAAATGTTCCACCTGACCATTATCAAGATATTTTGATGAAGGGAGGACCAGTTTCTAATTATTTATTGAGGTTATGGAATTCTAAAAAACACATCAAGCAGAGTTTTAATTTAATAGATCTTTTTTTACGCAGGAAATGCACTTATCACAAAAGTCTACCGAATTTCCCTTGATACCCTCCGCCAAGGGCATTATTTTTCTCGAAATGAACCTCCACGATTCAAAATAAATGTTAGCCTAAAATAAAATGGAAAGTGGGGTGGAGGGAAATGTTCTCGCCGATTACCTGAGCTTAGCTAATGGGGTTGGAGTATGGGGGAGGAAAATAGGGGGAGTGAGTGCGGGGGTGTTGTCGGGGATGGGCGTCTCCGGGAACAGGGCCAAGGGAATGCATCCCCAACGAGAGTGGGGACCGAGGGGGGTGGCTCCTCCTTAGGGGCGCGCCTTCCGACTCCCTGCGCACCTCCCTCGCCGCGGCGACCACGTGGCGGGTGGGCCGCGGGAAATTCCCGGCTCTTGCTTCACGCGGGAAAAAGGGGGCGACGTCGGCTCCATCCCGGCGACGGCTTCGGTGTTTTGGGAATTGACCGCTTGCCAACGGGGATGCCATCTCACCACTCCTCTTGAGAAACACGATTTTTTCCCCAGCAGTCGGACAGTTGGGCGAGCTGGAATCACTCTTTGGGAGCCCGGGAGGATCGATCGACGCTTTTGGGATGCATCGCTCGAGGAGAAACAAGGTGAGCGGGCTCGATTCCCCGGGTCTCGATATTCCTCAGGCCGTTGTATCCTGGCGAAGCGAGACTTCAGTTGATATGTGGGCAACTCTCAAACTACCTTTATGGTCCCCAAGTGGTGAAACTGTGTCCCTACGATAGGCGACTCAACCTCCAATGTGGGTGCTTCACGGATCATAGTGCCTATGTGGTAATGACCTAAGGATGCGTCGCGTAGTAGCTCTGTCCGATCAACATACTAGGCTATAGACATTTTCAACCTGGAAATAGATATTTTCCGGAAACTCTTTAGGTTAGAGGTGAATGAAAGTGCTTACTTGTGAATCTTATATTTTTGGATGGAAATATGTCAAATAGTTTCATTTTTCGAATGTCTTGAATAGCCTCTTCCGAGATTGGAATAACGTCAACTCATTGTCTCGATATAACTTATCCGTGTATAAAGATTTTGTGGGTGGTTTTGCTAAACTGGAATCAGTGATCTCTTTACTGAGTCACTTAAAATGAGCGGTTTGTCCGTTTAAAATACCTCGTAATTGCCATGGTTCACTCTTATGCTATTTCGTTCAGCGTCGTGGAAAGGGCTACGTTTAACAGGTGAACTTTTTGGTGCATGAGACGAATGAGCGTTAGTGGTTCCGTGTCGTGAAACCATTTCATTTTACATACATAATTATAATTTATTTGGCCACCTCGAGAATTTTCCCGCCAAAATTTTATCTTTCGCGATTTTTTGTGTGGAATATTTTCAGGATTTTTTGACGGAATGGAAGACATAATACTCAGCATAACCTTAGATAATGTGAAAGATTTGACATTCACTCTCAAAGAAAAATCTTTGGAATATTCTAATTTAAACAGAATGCAATGCCAAATACAAAATCGTCTCCGCTGAAAAATGATTCGATTCACGAACTTGGCAACTTATGTAACAGTGTTGACAACGCTAAACAAAAAATTCCGAAAGTAAAATTTAAAGTGGGTAAGAAAATTTAATTATTCCCACTTCTAAAATTTACCGTTGTCCACCTGTGACCATAAGCTCATATTGATTGCTTCTAATGTCAGATGAGGCAAGGGTCATCATAACACACCAATCACCTGCATGGAATACATAATTAATGAACTAAATACGCAGATTTATTTACACTTTTCAGAACTTAAGAGCAACGAAGGGGCCATTGTGACATTTAATGGTGTACCTATTTATTTAAAATGAGGATTGCTGTCTGTGCCATTTAAACTTGAGTTGCGTATGCTTCAGAGATGAATTTAATCGACATTATTACAGTCAAATACCGTTTCTGTCACTTTTAAAAATAGCAAATCGCCATTAATTTGGTAAACAGATACAAATAACTCAATTTTCACGTCATATGCAGGAATGCGCTGATATGTTAATCTAGGCATACCCTGAGGAACACCATGCGCGAACATAATGTAAATTGAAGCAGTTTTCTCAATACAAATTTTTTACTTCTATCTAAATAGATGCTGGTTTAGGAATTACCTTAAAGGCCTTACATTAAAAAATGGTTTGGATGTTATTCTTAAGGGTGGGGCAAATGGAGAACACGAAGCTCGGGACAGGATTGTTAAACTTTTGTTGTTAATATCTAATATTTTGATAAAATGGAACAATTTCATGCGTATCTGACTTTTTAAATGACAGGTTGCAAAACTTCCAAGAACCATGTTTTACTAATTTCAAATCTAATCACAGAAATCATCCCGAAGGTCGATTTGGTAGGTGAGGCTGGAGCTCACCCAGTACTAAGCCCATCGGCGTGTGAAATTCACACATCAGAGTAGGGGGGCCAGTTCCTTTCCATATAACGCCTGTAATTTGCCAGGATGAACTAGTAGCCGAAAAATGGTACACAGCTTGGGTGAAGCTGAGAGTGCCACGTGGAGTCACCCAGAATCGAACCCGTCCCTCCGATTAGTAGCTCATCACTCTACCCATTGGACTACTGCGGCCCTAATTTAAAATATGAATGCACTAAATTAGGATGTTATACGATGTTGTTAACAGAGTAAAGTTGTGGAATATTTTGAGCAAATATGTGCAGAACTTGAGCTGTTATGAGCATTAATTTTTTGGTGTAAAAGCGATCTATAGGAATTGTGTGTCAAATAAGGGAATGAATTTGGCCTTGTGAGACTCCTCTGAAAAAAAATATGGTGTGAAACGAAAATGCTAAATGTAACTATGATTTTTTAATTTTTTATGGATAGATGCGCGAGATATGAATGCTTCGACGAGGTATGTACAAATAATCGGATAAAATTTACCCGTTCTTCTGTGCTTCGAAAATGCAATTTGCTGGCTAAGAGCTAATAAGGACTACGGGGAGCAGCAGTTAGCTTGGGTGAGGTAATAGGGATGATGAAATTCAGCGTAAATGCCCTCACAATGAAAGTACTTGGTTTGCTTAAAAAGGATACGACCTTTGGCCGGGAAAAAATGTTGCGTACCTCACGGGGTTCGAACCCTGATTCCCTTCAAAGTCGGCCTTCACTTAGCGCACCGATTCTTCCACTACTGGAAAAACTACTGGTGTGCGTCTTTTGGAATGGCCTTCAGCTCTGTCGTTTTGTTCTGAATGATCTCCTCTCGACTCTTAAATCTTACGGCTTAAACAGGAGGCAGGTCTGAAGGAGTGAGGGAGCGTAGTTCTTGGTCCACAGATCGGTCCTATATTCGTATGGGTGTCCCTTAATCGGTCGGGAGTAAATTATACCTTGGAGGCATCGCAGAAGGTAGCTAGTAGGATAAACATACACTTGGGGAGAGTTAAGCGTAAATTGCAGGCTAAAGTGCATGCCATGTATGGGGAAATACAAGGGAAGCACGAAAGGAATTTTCGGAGAAAGTTCCAAAAAAAAATTATTTTCGCATGTCAGTTTAGTAGTAGTTAATGGCCGCACTATAAAAAACAAACGAGCTGACATTCAGCACGCATTTCAAAGGACCGATTACGATTTGGGAAAAGAAAGCTATCTCACTAAGTATTTCAAGGATAGTAAAGTATTTCCACTGGGTTATTAGATATACAGAAGGGACAGAAAACACAGGGTCGGTGTCGGAGTTTTTATAGCAGTTAAGACCCATCTAAGTAGAATTTCACCAACTTTCAGTAGTTATGTAGACATAGAAACCCTATGGTGTACCACAAAAGCAGAAAAACCAAGAAATAAATATGTTCGTTCAACAGATCGTTTGATTCTAATGGAGATGTAATAATCGAACTAGAAACTCAGATTTTGGCTCTCAGTTCTAGGCACAATCCCTGTACAATGATTATCGAGGGAGACTTTAACCGTCAATCAATTAATTAGGACACATTTAGTATTGACGTAAAACCCCGCAACCGGGAGTCATGTAACGTATTACTCGAAGTATTCTCTGAACATTCTGTGCATCCTATACTTTAAAAAATTAGCGAGAAGGAATATAGTCTTAGACTTTTAACCATCAGCCAACCTAATTTGATTACAAACAGAAGTAAATTGTGGGAAAAGTGATCACAAGTCCTTCTTTGACTATATTTAAAACAACGGTAAAAAATACTAAAGCCACAGAGAAAACTATTTCACTTTGATAAATGTAACTTTAGGCTTTCGGGGGTGAACTTATAAACTTATTGCAAGGAGTTTTAGAAAGGTCAAGTAAAGAAGAGATTGAGTCAACATTCAAGCCCTTCTTAGATATAGTGCGTCATGGAACCGAAACGTTATTACCCTCCAAACACAAGCATGGCTATAAAACATTCGTTAGTGTAACAGTGAAGTGAGGCAGGCCTTGAAAAAAGAGTGAAAAATACATTCCATACTTAAAGAAGCAACCAAATCCAGCGATAAATCTCTAGAGTTCAAAGCAAAGGGAAAATACACCATTCAACTCACATTTACAAAAAGATTTTTTGCTCCACATTGTGCACATTTAAGAAATAAATTCTCGGTAGATTACTGTCCAAAAACCCTATAGTTTTTTTTGGTTTTAAGTAAGGGAGTTATAGTCAATTGCCAAACCGTCGAGTCTTATAGTCTTATAATAGCGAAATAGCAATAGACAGTGTTACAAAAGCTAATGTTTTGAACATATATTTTGGAAGGTTGTGCAACAAGGATGGCACAAGACAAACCGAAGAACTCCCGAAGAACCGATGAGTGACGTGATCAAAAACAGCAAGGGATTGGTTAAAAAACTACAGAGTATTAAAGCTAAAAAATCTCCAAGGACCTGAAGACATCCCGTCGCGAGTGATGAAAGAGTTGCCACCAGATGTTGCACCCTTTCTGGAAAAAATATTTACTAAGTCCTTATCTGAAGGTAAAGCGCCGCAAGTCCAGAAATTAGGTCATGTAATTCCCATCCACTAGAGCGGAAGGAAACAGTATCCCGGAAATTATTTGCCAGTATCAATAACTACCTTACCCTGCTAATATCTCGAGCAGATTATTGCTAGTAGCGCCAAACTCTTCCGGGATAGTTTTTATACAAATACACAACATGGGATCCGAAAGAGTAGATCTTGTGAAACACGACTTGGTTTATTCATCCACGACATTCTCAGATCAGGTTATTCAAGAAAACAAGTAAACCTTATCTTCTTAGATTTCAAAAAAGCATTTGATCAATTACCTCACGATTCGCAAGAATAAAAACTGCAGTTATGAAGAATACATGAAAAAAGTGAATTGGGCACGTGATTTCCTATCTAGGGGGCAAAACAGAAAGAGATGATTGAGGGAATTATTTCCGATTTAGTAATGCAAACTCTTGCGTACCGATAGGTAGGATAACCGATCCCCTCCTATCTATTATCAGCATCAATGATGTTAATGGTGGAATTTCTAGCAGTATCAGATTATTCGCCGACGGCACGGTAACCCAACGGTAAGTAAGTAATAAATCCAACTATGAGGCTCTTTCTAGTGACCTCAACAGTATTAATGCCTAGTATCAGGAAATAGGGTCTAAAATTAAATTTAATCTATACTTATCTTTATCTAACTATTGCTTTGAAAGCCTCCGCTGGAGTTTGTGGCAGGGGGTGAGTGCATACCAGGCATGCACTAAAGGAATAAAAATACTCAAAGGGGTCATGCACCGCATAAAGGGACGCATGCAGTAGTAATGCGCGATTAGAGTCACATGCAAACATTACACAAGAAAGGTAACGTGCAACTACGTATTAGCTCTGCATACTATTACTTCACACTGTAAAGGCAACTAGGAAATGAAACATTAAGAATAACATACAATCAAATGCACCGCCGTTCAATTTTAAATCCTACTTATACAGTCATCCATATTCGCTTTAGGAAAGATTATTGTGGTTTGTAATTTTTCTCTTGTTGTGGTCCCTTATTGTGTAAGGGAAGAAGGAGTTTCTATCTATCAGTGGTGCAGTCTATTTTTCTTATTCTATCCGGGTGGTCTGATCTGCCGATGCAGTGAGGTGCCTTAATAATTACCTCAACGTTACGAGTAAACTCGATTGTTCTGTACCTTTGTTAAAGTCTTAGTCCCACTTATTCTCTTTAATTTTTTAGTAACTCCAATCCTAGTTTCTCTAAGAGTCACGCAACGCTTACTCTTTTCTCATAACATTTTTTTACAAACCTAGTGGATCTCCTTTGAACTTAATCTAACTCCTTAAATAACTCTTTTGCCAATGGATCCCAAATATTCGATACATACTCTAATGGTGGCTTAACTTATGCAGTATAGCATCTTTCCTTTACTTTTTCATTGCACTTACCTAAAACCCGTCTAATGAACCCTTAGTTTCTCATGGCGGCCCCGCATATTCTCCTAACGTGCGTTCCCCACGAAAGGCTTGTTGTGACTGTCACCCCTAAGTGTTTATATTCTTCTGTTCTCCTAGGTTCGGTTCCATCGAGTTCGTACTTAAATTCGCATATCCTGTTCCTTCTACTACAAAAGCTTCTGTATAGTTCTTAAGATTTAATTCTAGCCCCTATTCCTTACACAAATAGAGATATTGTCTGAGTCGTAAGAGAGGCTCGCTGTCGTATGAAGTTTTCATTTCTCTGTAAATCACTGTGTCCTTGGCAAATAATCTGATTATATTGAGTGTGTGGGAACCAATACCTTGTATATAAGGAAACGTAGAGGACAACTATGCTTTGTTTACATTATTATACGACTATACCTGCGGGACACTGGATGTTAGGTCTACCTAACTGGAGCTCGTTCCATGAATACGATACGGTAATCTAACGGGAAATAAGTAATAAATTCAACTATGAGGCTCTTTTTAGTGATCTCAAGAGTAATTATGCCTAGTATGAGGAATAGGGTCTAAAATTAAATTCTATCTTTTATTAGAATTGGTATTCTACCGAATAAGGTTGGACACACTTCTAAAGAAACTCTTTCTTCATTTCTGCATACTTCCTGCCGCACTTCATTCCATCCAACATGCCTAATCTTTTCCTCTCCCTCCCTCGCTTTCACAACATTTCACCTCTATCACACTCTTCAATAAACCATTGCCACTCACCACGCCCTGCATCCACTTCTCCTGCCTTCTTTGAATCTCTCCCAAGAGCCTTCTCTC
>LYUA01002754.1:17703-29650 GCA_002093875.1 Calopteryx splendens
TCTTTGGTTTCCTATGTCTCGAAAACCTCATTACCTTCGTTTTCTTCTCATTTATTTTATCCCATACCTATCACATTGGCTCTTTAGTGAACTAAGCAATTTTTTTATCTATACCCTATTATATATACCTAATTCTCAGAAAACCTCGATTATAATTTTAAAGTTTAAAATTTTGGGTTGTACCTCTACCTTGTTTTCTGTTTGACAAGAATTGCCTAACCAAAAAATTACTTTCTTACTAATACCATACGATTTACGTTAGCCTATATAACTAGTAAGTAATCTTGTAAGGGACTCTCCCTTGATTTTAGGTATCTCGTGTAGGAAAACACGTAGTTGTGTTTCACAAAACCTGTTTTTTCTCAATTCGTGTTTGTATCGGTTTAATATGTTCCTATTGTCTAGAAATTACTACAGCGTTACTAATCTGTAATATCTTTTGCAAGGTAGCTTTCAGTTCCTAAGGCTATGTATACCATTTAACTTCGGAATATGTGTCGTATAACTGTTCTGTTATTTTTTTACTGCGAAAATTTAATCTAACGATATGTATTTGATCTATACCTTCCGTGTGGAGTTAAAGTAAACACACCTACGCTTTACAGTTGAATCGATGTTACATACTGCATGAGTGAATCTTTCTACGATTCTCGTTCTGAAGATATTCCGTTATTAATTTCAACATGCGCGCAAGATTGAAATTTTGGGAAAAGTAATCCGTTCGCCCTTACACCTCTAGTCTCACAGGGGTAGACAAGAAAAACGGAACAAGAAAAATACCTAGGAATAACTCTAACATCAGACCTTACATGAGGTAAACACGTTAGGGCCATCTTCGAAGCTGCATCGAAGAAACTGGGATTCGTCAAAGGCATAGGGGGAATATATTCTGCTGGAAAAACAAAGGAGATGTGTTATTTCGCACCAGTTAGACCTCATTTTGAGTACTCTTCGTGGATTTGAGGCCCCGCGGAGAAGGAACTAATCTTAGCAATAAAGTAGATACAGAGAAAAGCTGACCGTTTTGTGAATAATATTTATGAGCGTACAAAGAGCATCATATTGTAATTGGATAGTCCTAAATGGGATCCACTGGAAACACAAAGATTACATGCACATCTTTAACTGTTTGAGAAATACAAATCATTGGTGTTCAACACTGAAACAGTAGGAATCGTTTTACCTCTGTATTACATTGGTAGATCACAGGAATCATTTTTCCATAGCATAATTTGCGGCTATAACAGTAGGAAACATACGACAGTTCGAGCACCACTGTTACCACTGTTTATTGCAGCGGCTTGCAGGGTACTATGCAGATGTAGTTGTAGAAATCGGGAGCTTTCCGGGTCGTATTCCAACACCCATTACTAATCTACAGTTATCACGGTGTTGAGAAACTGAAAATCGTTGTTGGCAGTGTCTAATATGTCCTTCTATGGGTCAAGATGGAGTTGTCACTTGCAGTCACTTTGTGTATGTCCAATTTCTCCTTTAACCTTTTATATGCGGATTCTTTACTATTCTCCACCATGTTAACGATTTACCATACTGTCCATCGACGATACCCCACTATCAGATTTCGCACCTTCTCGATGACTGCTGAACGGTGAGCTGTTTATGGCCTCCCAGAACGTTAACCACTCTCCACAGATGTATGGCAATTTTTTAATCGGTTGAACCACTCCTTTATGTGTGTTTCCTCCATGGCATCATCTCCAGACAACTGCAAGCCATATGAATTGTTTCGGCTTGGGAACCACCAAGCTTTTGACAAAACTTGATGCAGCATCTCTACTCAGTACATTCGTTCATCATGAGCCAACTGAACATCCGACAAACTCGTGAGTACAACACCTCATGCAGCAGCTACCAAACAGCGATTTACGGCGATGGTGCGACATTCTGGCATGCAAATGAAGGTATCCCTCTCCACTGTGGAAAGTGGCACCGCCTTATAATAATAATAATAAAATGCCTTTATTGGGGCGAGATTGGGACTAAAATAGNNNNATAATAATAATAAAATGCCTTTATTGGGGCGAGATTGGGACTAAAATAGTCCCTTCTTCCCGTCGTGACTTAGCCCGAGAAAGTTTAAGGTCGGATCCTTTTTAGCCTCTTAGTTTGTAAACGAAAATGGGAAGAATTATTTCCCGAGTTCATGGGACGAATCAATGAGGCAAGTATTTTTCTTTTATAATTTCTTATAATGTGAGTAAAAGATAATGGATAAACACCGAAAAACATACATATCCTTCACATCGCTCGTCGTTCCCATTTGGCGAAAAAACGTGAATTTAAGGTATGTCAGTAACATTTATCCGTTCATTAATTTCTTTCTTTCTGCCCTGTGCTTTTATACTTCTTTTATAGTTCATGGAATTTCTAAAACCTTTCATTCATGCTCTTATCTTCATCTGAGACGCCCAATATTCCTTGTGGCTTGAGCCTCTTCCCGATCACATTCACCCATGTCTCTCTCCGTCCCTTCCCTCTCAAACCATTCACTCTTCTCCTATCACACACAACTATTAGGTAAGTCGACTCTCATCCTTTCTCTTGAATAAAAAAAACATTAAATTCCTTAAAAATCGTCCAAAACCAAATGCAAGAATTTCACAGTGTAAAAAATTATTCGCCTAGATCAGGATTCAAACACTGATTCCTCAATCTCCTAGTTCAGCTTCAAAGGCAAGCATGAATTCGTTATATCTATTTAAGTTTTCGAATTATAGTTTTTCGGCTTTCATCGTCAATTGCTTTTTGTGCTAGAGTCTTACTTGATAACTAACATCTTTCTCCTCATCCCTACTATTGAAACTAACGAAGAGTAGTGGTCCACTCCACATTTAGCATCTCTATTTTCTCCCGTGTCCTACACAGATGCGCTGTCTCCCATCATATGCAACGAAATCAGTCATGGTCTTATGTTAGAATCACCCCTTTGTAATTTATTCAAATGAATAGAATCATGATTTTCTCTGATTTTCGGGCTCTTCGTCCGCGTATATTGGCTTTGGATGACAAGTTCCAAAGATACCCTGCTAGATATACTTAGTGAAACGAATAAAAAAGGACACACCTGTATTCAGAAATTTTCGCAGGCACAACCACATTTTTCAAAGGTAGGAAGGAACTGTTCCATATGTATGTACTGTATGATTTATAGAGTAACATGTCACATGTGAGTCATAAGTGGCCAAACGTCAGAAATATGAGTCTGCGGAAAAGGTAATGAATTAGAGCAAGAGCAATGAGTCCCAACTCTATGGGTTTTCGCTGTGCACTGATAACATTTCCAGCACTTAAACTAACGTGTACACATTTATTCGACGTGTACACATTTATTCGACGCGCACACGAGTTTGTGATTAATTCTACGTTTCAACACGCAAGGGATTGGTGCAACTTCCGAGATATCATTCTGAGATTTTGTACGATATGCTGTAAAACTACTGTGTCAATTTCTTTTGTGTTTAATGTTCATCCTGTCAATATATGTATTTGTAGTATTTATATCTAATTCCTGGAGTGTGTGTTGAGTAAATGCGTTGCTACTGCCCTGGTTATTTTGATTCTCTAATAGAATTGTTGGTCTAAATCACAGTAATCAGCCCGAAGGTCGGCTTGGTAGGTGAGAGTAGAGCTCACCCAGTACTAAGCCCAGCGGCCATGTGAAATTCCCACATCAGGGTTGGGTGGCCAGTTCATTTGCCTGTACCACCTGTGATTTCCTAGGTTGACCTGGTACCCGAAAAATGGTACTCATCTTGGATGGAGCTTAGGGTGTCCGGAGGCGCCACCCAGAATCGAACCCTGGCCCTCTGCTTAGAAGAGAACCAATATCTGAGTTTATAGTAGGTTTGATGCATCTGTATTAAAATCGGGCGTTCTGTAGAATGAACAAGCATGCTCATGTCTTTGTTTTCCAAGTTTTATGTACACCATGCATTTTCTATGCTAGCATTACTACTGAGAGTTGATTAAAAGTTACTTAGATGGGTCTTAACTGTTATTTAAACTCCGTTCGAGTTAATTATACCCCGTTTGTATACTTGTCAACTCGGCGGAAATACTTCATTACTTTCATACCTTGTGTGCGACAGCTCTTTCTTCCAAAAACTAAATCGTCGCATTGAAACAAGTGTTCAATCGCATCTGGATTGTTTTCTACTGTGGCAATTAATTACTACTAAATTGATACAGGAAGATTATTTTCTTTTTGTGGGAACTTTCACCATTTCTTTTTAGTGAAGTGCATTGTTTTCATGGAATCTTTCTTTTATACTTTCCTCGTATTCCCCTCTATTGGACCTAAACTTTAGCCAACTGCCAACTTCGTGAAATCTTTCTGTGTGCTTCTGTATCCTGCGCGCTGCCTCTGCGATGCCTCGTTCATACAGTGGACTCCCGAGTGGTTCAGGGGCCCCAATAGCAATGTAGAACTGGCCTGAGGTCCATAAACGACGCTTCCTCGCCCCTACTGACTTAATAAAGCGTATGTTGTATTTTGTGCCTTCCGCTCGGGTCCAAATGATGGCAGCATCGGGCGGCTTGAAAGAATCGGAGACGAGAAAAATCACTGTAATCAACCCGAAGGTTAGTTTGGCATAAAAAACGGGTAGAGTTGAGGGTAGAGCATCTAGGCGCTCCTGGGGGCCCTACGATTTTTCCAGGATAGGTAGCTGAAAAATCACACAGCTTCGTGAAAAATATGCCTCCGTTTTTCTAAAAGTAGTCAATATCAGTTTCTCCGCGCTAACCGTCGAGGCATATTTACATACCGAGAGGTATTTGACTCAGGGAATTGTGGTAATTTTCTCTACTGAAGTCCTAAAGCAGTTTATTAACTTAAGAATTTCGTTTACTATCAATTCAGTCCTAACTGGCAGCGCTCAGGATTCTGCTGGTTGTCCGTATAGGATCTCACGAACTGCCCATTATTCCGATATTCTCGTAAATTTATCTACAGTCCCTGATTCTGAGTCCCTGAAATTTATCTGAGTCCCATGTGTCATGTGTCTGTTGTCTCTATACAAAATTTTTTTCAATCGGAAGAAATTTCCTTACAAAAACACCCTTTTTACGATTCTGTAATCAATTATACTCTTTCTTTTCTCCAATCAGTGAAAGTTATTTGATTTTACTGTCTAACCGGGTTGATAATTTATAACAGCTCGAGTGAACAAGAAGAGATCGGAGTGAGTAACTAACTTTTTAGCATCAACATTTTTTTATCTCGTAGTTGTCTGACGAGGAAAAATTTGCATAGCTAATATCGCAAATTTTAACATTATGTTACACTCCAACACAATGCATTAAACGGTAATTTAGTGAAGAATCAGCTAAATCATTGCGCATGATTGTTAAAAATAAAATTGCACGCTTCTTTTAAAGAGAGTGAAGGAACACTTAGAGAGACGGAATGAGGAAACCGTAGTTTCATTTGTTTTTATGATCTTGAAGTCAAGAGAAAGTAGCAATTCAGGGATAAAATAGTAATTGTTATCAAAGGTTTACCTTTGATAACAATTACTATTGTTATCTACTACGGTGTTGAAAATATCTAGACACATAGATTTGACGGAGTTAGAGATGTGGACGCCTTACGGTTTCCCACTTCCTGTGCCTCGGACAACCAAGGATGAACCAACTGCCTTCTACATACGCTCTGGAAGCCAGCAAGAGGAATTGTAAAGGGAAAAATTGAGTCTATTCGATTCATTGAAAGCCCCTCCATGTCACTAATTTATTCGGTTAATGTTAAAAATTTTCCAATAAATTAGTTAGAATGCATTTCTACGCTGACAACCGAAAGTAAAATATGAGGAAGGTATGGCAATCTTAGTAAAAGTCCATGAATGAACTGTGTAAAATAAAGCTGGGTGAAAAATTCAATCCATAGGGTACATGATAAAGTCAATGATTGATTTTGAAAGAAATGGCCAAATCCTGCACTGTGAAATAGACTAAGTTGCACACAGTGGAGTGGAGCGAGAGGGAGAGAGGAAGAGAATTTAAGGACGAGGAGACGATTGGAGAGGGAGTAGCAGAGGGCGAGAGCACGGATACAAAAGTGGGCAAACCCCATGGGAAGGAATCGGATAAGCTTAAATCGGAACAGCCAAATAGTCAGCGGATGAACTTTCATTGGCAGAAACATTTAGAATTTTAATTTCTACCGCTTAATTTTCAACTAGATTGCATTTCTTACTCACTAAAAAATGAATTATTTCTTTTATAATTCATTGCGGCTTATATACAGGCTTCCTGAGCAATTTCTAAAAAAGTGGCCAACCAACTCATATTGTTACAATGCTATTTTTTTATTCTTAATTTTTCACTTGCCTTTAAAATAAATATTTCCCATTTTGCACTGAATTCAACAAGACGTTCTTCTTTCTACCTTTTTATTATAGCATCGTATTCGTTTTCGGAAAAATACGGACATGCGCTACGCATTTCATTTTGGACGAACTTCTATAGAGTTTAAATGCAACGTTACGAGGGGGATCAAGGACTAGGACTGTTAGGGCGTGTGCAAGGGTGGGGAGGGGGATTTAAAAAGTGGCTTGAAAGCAGTTACGTACATTATGGGTAGCCCCATAACTCTATGGGTAGCCCCTAAGGAGCGTGGAAGGGAATATGGCGTGGCTGCAGAGGGTTGCGTGATCGGCGGAGTGGACGCTCGTGTGGAGGCCGTTTCACGCGAGGCATTTCTTTTACTCATTTATATGCATAAAAAATTTGGGCATTAAAAACTGAGAAGTATGAAGCAGAAACTTTCGTGGACAAATACGCGAATGCATGGACGGCTGCACGGGAAATAACTCCTGCTCTATTTTCTCGCATCTTTTGCACAATTTTCATGATTTCAACAATCTGCATGGTCAGACGTCTCGGTGACACACGCTTTGACACCCATAAAAAAATTAAGTTCGTTAATTGTGACGATTTTTGCTGGTGTTATTTCTGAGTAAAGATAATCGTGTTTTTTATATACCTAATACGCATTTATTTCCACAAAAAGGTTGAAATAAGTCAGCGTGCGTATTATACATGGTAGCAAGCTCGCAGTGTTTTTTTAAAGGAATTATCAGATTTTTATATGCATTTTTAGCCAGTTTATGCCTTTATTTACAAAAAAGTTTACAAAAATAAAATTAATTATCTTGAGATTATTAATATGGGTTTTTCAATTAGTCACACCAATTCAACTTACAATTAGTTAGACTTATAACCATCACATTCTTCGATAGGTCCCTGGCTACAGTAACAGGATAACGCGTATTTTTTGTAACGATTAGCAGACACATATTTAAATGAAATCCAGTCTTGACTTGGTCATGTGGTCTATAAACATAATTCCAATGTCGAAATCATTCATAATATTAAGTATTGCAGTCTTATACTCTTGTGCTACTAGTTTTGCTGTCAATTTCTGCTGACTCGACCACTGCTTTTACAGAAACGGTGGCGGAGATTAGCTGACTAAGAGGAAATGGAAAGCTCCTGGGCCTCGGACCTCCTGTCGAGCCGTAATCGCCGTAAGCCGACGGGCATAATTTCACTCTTTGTCACTTTCATAGCTATTTCATTTACACATCACCACACAAGTAGCTACATTTGATCTATTCAAGCATTACTTTTATGGTGGCAGGATTTATATGATGCATGGATATGTTTGTGTTCAAAGTTAATTTGAACAGACTGAAAGAGAGAAGGGACGCCATTGCTATTGGAGTGAAGCAGATAGATCAGTATTCAGTGACAAAAAAGAAGGAGTTTGGAAGTCATGCTAGTCAAACGAATACAATGAATGATGCTTACGTTATTTTTCCAATTTTGTTTCGAAGTTCGGTACTCAAAATCAGCCCTAAGAGATTGTCGCCCTAACAGAAGACCGCAGCCTCAGAAATTTTTAGGAATCCAACCCGAGTACCCCTTGAGTCTGCGAAGAGGAAATTAGTATGATTTGGCCTTCCCCTGTTCCCGATCTTTGTTATAGTAGCTTCATGATGCAATATCTCATTTCCTTTACTAGCTGATTTAAATTTTTACGAAAACATTGACGATGTCACTTGAGAAATTTCAGCAGAGGATAGAAATAACAGTGTTCTACAATCCACATACACCTCTCCACCTTTTCCGCAGCCAGCTCCTCATTCACGATTTTCAGTAGACTTCTACCTCTCACCTTCGAAACCACTACCTAGTCTGGCTAAATGGCTCCTCTTCCTCTTCGTCTAGTATTTTATTTCTGCAGCCGCAATAATTGTGAAAATTACAATAGCAGTTATAGTCTTTCCCTCATCCACATCCATGGTTGTTTTGCCTAAAAATACTGTCCAACAATCCATATGTCGTAGGATGCAAGCAGTGTTACTCGAGATAGCCCTCCTCTGCTAATGCACAATTAATTCCTCGCGAAAAACGGAAATCTATCTCGTTCATGACACCTTGAGAACTATTGAATTAAAAAATCTACGAGGGCTATTCAATAAAGAATGGTCATGATTTTTTTAATATTCATAATTTGTTGTGAAAACCGAGATGAGGGTGAGGGGCCTCGAGGAGGAACGACCGTCAACGATGGAAATTAGGGATTGGTAAACGCCGTAGAGCGTTATAAACTACCTAATATAAATAAATAAATATATATAATATATATATGTGTGTGTGTGTTGTGCAATTATTTTGTTAGTTTAATATGTAATTTATATGTGATTTGCTATGCACCCAAAAGTACTGGAAGATGTGACAAATTACAGAAGGAAAAACCTTTCGTCGAAAACCTGATTTTCGCGGTATCGTAACGCGGTACCTGGTTTTCGCGGTAAGAAGTTGCTTAAGAGGCTGTGACCTTTTCCAAATATGACCCTATCCACTGACAGGATAAGAAACTAAACGGATGTCTACAGAGTAGCAGCTACTCTGACGGAATATTCTGGCATACCCATAGCAAACAGACCGAAAATCGCCATTAGGAGTGTACCCATACCGCATACCCAGCATCGGAGCATCCGCCCACATTTCACTGTTCCCAGATGCCGACAAAATCACGTAATAGATTTTCGTGACGCTCTAGTTCCTCCCATTATAGTTAAACGTGCTTATGTGCGGCTGCTCAATGACGTTCCTGCCCAACGAAATACTTGGTGACTTAAATGACATCTGACCGAAAACGGACGAAAAATTATAAACGTATGAAATGTATGATGGAGAGACCTTAAAACGGAAGTATTGACTATTCTACAAGTAGAGTGAATTCAATGATAGTGAGTGGTCTCGAAGGCTATTTTCATGTGATTTAGAATTAATTACACAATTTAATTCTTTTTCCACCTATGCGCCTTATTTTAAGTAGATTGCAATCGGTGTCACAACTAACTAATGTGCTCAAAATTTACTTCCTCCTTCAAGTAATACATCATTTTGAGGGTTTTCCAGCGGCATCACGTTTAACAACACTGTGAATAGTTTTTGAACCAGAAAATGTTGATATTGAAACGAGATAGGACTTGGGTCAGTCTCGTCCTCGTCTCGTTTCCCCTTCTCCAGTCTTGTCCCCTTCCTCGTCTCATAAGATCACGTCTTGCATTTGTCACGATCCTCATTTCGCTTCCCAAAAAATTATTAAAAATTATAGTACATTTTTGTATCTGGATCTTTTATTTTGTCATTATTTTACTGTCTCCCGTTTACAAATGAATTCGTTGAGTACACGAGCTCTCGTAGCTTAGTTGAGTTACAATAATCTCTGACTAATAATATTTGACTTCGGTTTTATAATATTAATTTCAGTTCTCCTATGAATAAAAAACAAGTTCATTAAATTTAGGGTCATAAGATGAATGTTTTTTTACAATGGAGAAAGAAAAGCTTGAACGATCATACAGATACCTGTGTTAGTAGGCACAAACAGATCATCTCATCATTAACCAGATCTCCCATTAATAAGTCATATCACCTTCCCCATTTTTTCCTCGATTTATCCTTCTATCTATCGTTTCAGTTCCATCCTTCAGCCTTAGGAGGTGATTGTGCCATCAAAAATTTCGTAAAATATGTGAGTGTCCTTTTTTATGTTCGTTTCTCTATGTTTTTGTCGGCCCACACCAATGACTTTCTTATTTATTTTATATTTTATGTGTATTCATGCCACCTTCTATGTCCTCTTGTCATCTTTTATGCATGTATTTATAAACATAAAAGATGACTTAGCATGCACATTGGCATACAAGGCGCCTTTGCCCTGAAGACGCCAGCTGTGCCGCTAGTCAATTCAAGCCAATGAACACGGTGAAAGTACGGGAATCATGTGGAGATTATTTCTATTATTATTTATTTCATCATTTGTTTAACTGTTCCATACTTGCTACACAGATAGAAGGGTCTAAGAGAAGGAGCCAGACGAAAGGTAGCCCACGGAGCATCTGTTCCTCAATGAGGCGGCTGCAAACTAATCTTTGGCTGCAAAGGCTTTTGACTCCAGTGGGGAGGCCATCTAAGCGATGGTGTCACGTTAAAAATACTATTGAGGAAGTTAACAGGATTTTTACCGAATAACTTCCTTTTGACTCCATTAGGCGAGGATAAGGACAGCTGCCTCACTTCGAAGTTTCGAAGGGAGTAACATGATTTATTGCCAAATCTACTCTCTACGAGTGTGGGAAATTCAAATTATCAGTTAGCAAGGGCTTACGTAGGAATCAAAGCTTCTTCTAGATTTTAGCATCACCAAATAATTTTTCGAAGCAATTTCCTTAAACAAAATTGAAGATAAGCAAATGAGTGAAGCAAATGTAAGACCAAGTGCATGGAATATACGAGTGAGTATAAATGGAAGGCAGAGATCATAAGCTAACTAACTGCTAAGGAACAGCATTAGGCTAATTCGGCTGAGAGGGACGGGAGAAAGAGGGACGTGGAGGAAAAGTGAAAGGGAAATTCTACTCCAATCGAGATGCGCATGTAATTACGCTCAGGGTTCTTTTTCACGCCAGCCCACTAAAAGAGAACACGGCATCAACCGTCGTCGTCCAGCTGACGGTTATGATATGTACAAGTGTTCATTGAAAATTGACTCTCAAGTAGTGTGCAAATGCAACTTCCTTCGTAATATCTGGGGACGCACTTCCAAATAATTTTACTCTAAGCATGCACACTCGAAGGTCCTTACCTCCATGATGGCAGGAGGTGAGGACTCGTGATGTGGCCCATATCAAGGCGCTCCAGGCTTACGGTTGAACAAATTATATAAATAAATAAATATATATGCATAGGAAGTATTTTAATTTTTTATTTTCTTGAGGTANATAAATATATATGCATAGGAAGTATTTTAATTTTTTATTTTCTTGAGGTATTTGGCCAACTGAAATACATTACAGATTACATAACATTATGCCGAAGTTTCGGTCAATTGATTGACTGTCTTCAGGGCTACAATTATAAAAGTAGGAACCACAACCACAAAAAAAATTACGAACATGAATCAAACAATTACAGTAATAACCAATTCAGAATTAAAAAGCAACTTTATAAAAGAACGTAATAAAAACCTACCTTGTAATACAGTTCAGAAACATGTTCAAATGTTCACCATCATGCTTTCCAAATGTAATTAATTTTAACCTGAATGCTATGCTTGTGTTAGCAACTATATCTACGAATTGATATTAAGACGAAAAAACAACATTTATGAAACAAGTGATAAAATACAATATTAAAGAAAGCATTATTACACACACAATGTACACACATTTTTTGTGCAGTATTTGAAGCAATTTCACAATACTGTAACTTAAGGTTGTTGAAAAAACTGGTGTTCCGGTCATCCGTTCCATCACATTTCACGTCCAAATTGCGTTGTACGTTGTTCAATCTTTATCAATTGGCCAAATACCTCAAGAAAATAAAAAATTAAAATACTTCCTATTAA